>MCFH01000070.1:0-235110 GCA_002104945.1 Piromyces finnis | reverse complement strand
ACAGTGTTAGAAATAATTTTAATTTCTTCAAAAAGTTCATTAAATAATTCATTTGATATAACATTAAAATTGTATTTGTAATTAAGAATGCAATAAACTAATGATTCGTACAAATTGAATATTATATCATTTCCGATAGAAATCTTCTTATTAACTTTCATAAATGTATTATCTAATATTTTTAAAATAAACATTTTCTGTAAAATCTATAAAAATAGAATCCATAAAGTTAATAAAATCAACTATAATGATAATATATTTTTTGGAATGTTTCGATAAATAAGATAAATTTTGTTAATTTTTCATATAATAATTTAATATCATTATCACTATATTCTTCATAATCATCTTCATTTTCATTTTCATTATTAATCATTTCAAATAATTGACTTAGTGTATCAAAGAAACGTAATATTTTCTTATTTTTAAATTTATTATTTGATTTTGATAAATAGTATATAATATAATCTTCAAATAAAATTTGAAGTAATTTCTTTCTATCAAGTATATTTAATTTCTTTTTATTGTAATATAAAAATATATCCGCAAAGTATTGTTCATCAAACTTTCTTTTAATATTCATTTCAAATATGTATTTTTCCTTCTTATAGTCATCTTCACTTTTAGTAATATATAAATTTTCATTTTTGAAATAATCATTTTTTAAGTTTTCAACAATGTATTTGTTAATTTTATCAAATACAGGAATAATACATGGGTATGAAATCCCTAAAATTAAATCAATATTAGTTACTTGAGATATGGTTTGAGAAGTTAAGGTAGATTCTTCCTTTAATTTTTTAATATTTTCTTGATAAATTTTTCCAAAATATTTATTTTTCATACATTTATTAGTAGATAATAATGTAGAAAATATATTAAGATTTTCTAATTGGATTAAAGAACAAATTATAGCATTCTTATAAATATTTTTCATATGCTTAATAAGAACTGAAATAAAATCAATATCATTTTCTTCAAAATTATATTTTTCAAATACTTCCATAATTATATTATTATGAATGGAATTAATTTTGTTTAAGACTAGTGAAAAAATATTTCCCATTAATACTTTATTTCCAATAATTAAATCACATACTTTATTTATATATTCTTCTTTTGAGATATCAGTAAAATTAATTTTATCATTATAATGGATAAAAGTAAATGAATGATATAGTTCATTTTTAAATTCTTCATCCAAGTCTATCAAAGTTTTATTTTTAAATAATTCATTTTTGGAAGCACAGATAATATCGTTTAGGTTTGTTATTTTTCCATTCAAGTTATCAATGAAAAATTGTTGCCAATTTGTTAAATGTGATATTAAGTATTCATTTTGTATTCTATCTTCTTCATTTTCAATATTATTTTCATTATTTATTGTAATTCTTTTGATATGAATAATTAAAATAATTGGTTTTAATTCATTTTCATTTTTGGATGATTCAATATTTTCTATTAAGTAATTAACATGATTTAGATGTTTACATTCATAGACATCAAAATGAATAATGCATAGATTATAGTTATTATTGTTGTAATATTCAATAATACATTCTTCAATATCACTTTCTGAACTATACTGACTAATAAAAACATTATTCGTATTTTCTTTTGTAAAAAGTCCATATTTTTCATTTTCAATATTATTTACTTCAAATGCAGAATCTAAAATATTAGAAAAAGTGTAAATAATATGTTTATTAATATTAATTTTTTCCAAATAATATTTAATATTTTGATGTTGTTTTGAAGATTCGAGATAAATGTTTAATATCTTTTGATATTTATTTTTATGCTGTTTTCCATATTCAGAATATTTAAAAAAGAATATTATATCTTGTGAAAATGTTGGAACAATTTTATGATATATTTTATCTTCTAGTGTTTCTTTTAATTTATCATCATATATTATATTATTTGTAATTAGTTTCGATTTAATAATATCATTATAATTATTTCTTCTTCTAATTTCATTATTATTTGTCTTATTATTTATTAACATTTGATAGATAATACCACAAATTTCTTCTAAATCACAATTAACTAATTCTGATTTTAAATCAATTTTTAATAAATTATTCTTTTTATTACAGAATTTATTTATGTCATTAAAAATGTTGTTTGTTAAATTTATTGCTTTAGAATCTAGTAAATTTTCGAATGAAATTATATGTTTTTCAAATCTATTAATAAATGGAGGATCTTGTTCATTAATTTCTTTCTTATCTAAAAGAACAATACATCTGAAGTTGTCATTGACTTTATAATTTTGTGTATTGGAATTTCCTAACGCAATTCTTGCATAATTGCTATTTCCGACTTTTCTGAAATTTTGATTAAAAAGGTCATATAACGATGGATACATGCTAGATAAGTTCTTTAATACCATTACAGTATCTTCATTCATAGAAATTTGTACCTTATTTAAAATTTTCGCACTATAATATCCTTTTAATGTATCTTCATCAAAATCACTACCATAATAAAATACATAATTTTTACATAATTCTTGTATAATTAATGTAATTAGATATTGACTAATCGAACTTTTTGTTACAATTAAAAGATATCTACTATCTGAATCCTTTATATTATTAAGGACACAGTTCATTACATCATATTTACTTATATCGTTAACATTTTGATATAAAGTTTTAAACATTTCTTTAAATTTTTCAATAGAATAATCTAAACCACCAAAGTTTCTTTCAATACTTTCCATTAAAATATCATCAATTATGCACTTTTCCGTTGGGAATTTATTTTGAATGAATAATTTTGATAAGATTTTTATTAAATGGTAAAAATCTCTAGTACCATGAAATTCTTTAATATTCTTATTGGGTAATTTAAAATTAGTTTTATTATTATTTTTAAATTTTAGTGAATTATTTTTCAATCCTTCCTTATAATTATAATAAGATGATGATAAATATTCATAATAGATTTTATAATCTTGTACTAATTTTGGATCATAGGATTTAGCAATAGCTAAAGCTGTATCAATTAAATCTTGTTCATCAGGTTCAGGAATTGAAAGATAGATTCCTCTATTCATTTTAGATGCATCGAATGGCCAATTTGAAATACCAATGAATGCTATTTTTCTTTCATTATCATCATATTCTAATTGTGAATGTATTACTTTTAGTGGATTATTTTTGGATACTTCCGCAAGTCCCATCTCGTCAAAATAAATTGCTGATATAATTTCATTAGAAGTATTTTTTTTCCAGTGACTTTCTTGCTTTTTCAAATATTTTCAAAATACCTTGTGAAGTACTTGTACGTGAGCCTTGATAAGATTTTGTGTATACCTTTGGGAACTCTCTAAAAAATTCATGAGATGAATTTTTTCCATTCATTGATTTAAAAATTAATTGTGCACTTAATGATTTACTGCAACCAGGTTTTCCTATTATAAATAAAGGTATCTTTGTGTTTAAACAAACGAAGATAGCAAACAAGTTTTCTAATAAAGCTTTATTTCTAGCAATACCTTTATCCAATTTTACAGCAGTTGCAATTTCATTTTCTATTTTCTTTGGAATATCTTCAAATTTAATTTCATTTTTAAATGATCTTTCCATTTTTTTTATAAATATTATTCTTTTATTTTTATCAAACAATCTTATATAATAACATAGGTATATACTTAAATTTAAGGAATAAATGTATCTTTTTTCATCATCTAACATTTCTTTAAAATTTTTAATTATAAATTTATTTTTTAATAAATTTATTACAAAACCATTCAAATAGAATACTTAATCTTCTAATTTCTCTTAAACTAACTGATGAAATATCAAAATTATCTCTTATATATTTATGAGCTTCAAAAATTGAATCTTCTGCAATTGTATGTATTTTATTTAAAAATATACCTATTTTAATATTTCTTTGAAGAATTCATAGGTGATATTTGATATATACTTTCTAATATCTTTTATCATTTGGGTGAACCAAAATCAAAAACAAAATTAAGAAGAGAATGAGGTAAAGGATTAACACTGTAAACAAGATTACTCACAATATATTTTTCATCTAATAACCCAGGAATTTCTCTTTTAACTAACATCTACTCTATAAGGATTGCATGCAGCAATAAATTTTACGTTTTCTCTGATACTTTCTCCCTTACAAGAATGCTTTAACATAATTTCAGTAATTAAACATAATGAATTACAAGTATTTATTTCATCAAAAAAAATATCCAAACCATATCCGTTTTCTCCTCATTATCTTTATTTTTACTAATATCATTAAATAAATTGTTATTTCTTATGAATTGAATAATATCATCGTCTTCTGTACCAGCATGAATATTTAAATGTATACATTGGAATAGATTTTAAACTTGCTATTATTTTTATTAAAGATGTTTTTCCACAGCCTGTTTCGCCCATTAAAACTACTGGAATATCAGTTCTAAGAAATAAAGATATTAAGATTAATTTCATAAATTATCAGCTGTAAATACATAAGATTTTACAATATCACTTAAATTTTCTAATTTTTTCTTATTAAATTCTCTTGGGCTTTCTTTATCCATTTCATCAATTGGGTTTAAAAGATTTAAAACTTTTTTAAGTTCAATTAAAAAATCTCTTGGTTTTAAATTATTATAATCAATAAGATTTCCTCTTTTGGTGGTATAATCAAGGTGATAAACAGCCATTAAATGACCAACTTCATTATCATCTCTTTGGTTATTATTAGTAGTCTTATAATAGAAACAGATTGACCGTCTTCATTGATTAACACTAAGCTTGGTCTTATTTTTTCAAATTGAAATATTTTTTTGTTTGTTAAATATAATGCAGCCTTTTCCTTTGCATCTTCAATTTTAATATCTCCTTTTTGTTGATTGTGGGTTAATTCTTGATCTTTAATAATATCATTATATGTAGATGTTATGAATTGTTCTATTTACTTTAGTCAATGAATCAACAAAAATTTTCTAAAAGTATATAAATATGGATTGTTTAAAAATACGATTATAATCAAATAACTGATCAATATTTAAAATGATAAGATTTAGAAAGAAGTATTAATTGTTCAGCAAGTATATTAATGAAAGACTGAACTTGATAATAATTTGGTTCTTTTCTTAAATATGAAAAAATAATATTGGAGCATTCTTTATTACTCATCTGTTTTATTTTAATACTTTGTGGTGTTTTGTTATTTTATTTGGAATATATATATCATATTTATTAATATTATTAATATTATTTAAATAATTACAAACAATTTGAATATTTTGTTCTATTCTTGAAGAAATGATTAATTGTGGCATAGATTTAGAAGTTATGTGTAATATTCTGGAAAAATGATAATATTGGAAACAATACTTTAAATCTATATTACCATTTGGGATTTCGACTTTAATTACTATTTCACTTACTATAATAAATTTTCTTTTCATTAACAGAATAACATTTTAATATTAAAAATTCATACAAAAATTCCCTTAATACTTCTAATTGTTCACTGTAATATAAATCTATATGTAATGCAATTCTTTGACCACTATATTTTAATAATCTATTAATAATGTCCTCTTATTTATATTATCACCTAAAGGGAAATAACATATGTATATTTAGGATTTTATTTTTGAAATCATTTTTAATTAAAGTGGACTTTCCTAAACCGGAAATACTACTAGAATATACAATTACATTGGAAAACAACCTTCTTTTCATTAATTTATAATCATAATATTTATGATATGGTAATTTTTTAATTTCTATAATAGCTTCATCTGTTTTATTTCCTTCTGTATAAATAAAAAGTAAGCACGAAACCATTTTTTTTGGATCACTAGAATAAAGTTCTTTAAGTAATTCGATTAATATGCTTTTCTTTCTACGACTTAAATTTTCAGGCTTAATTAAAATAAATAAAATATTTTGATCGCATTTAATACATCTATAAAGAAATGATATTATTTCATCTTCAGTTGTATCATTATAACAATATATGACAGTTTGAGCAATAGGAAATCCACCTGTTAAACTTAATGAACAATGTATTGTATTTTTTCTATATTTTTTAAAGAACATGAATGACTATAAATACCCCTTTTTTTTTCACCATGTTTATCATTGGCTTTTTTAAATATTGTTTCATAACTTTTATTATTAGCTTTAAATAATTTATTTAGATATGTAATATCATCATCAAACATTTGGTTTAATGATAGTTTATTTTTATTTATTAGAATGTTTGTTTCAAAATTCTTAATTAAATTACCAGTAATATATTTTAAAATATTATCTCTAATTTCATCATCTATACTTTTACTTTTATCTTCATTTTCAATTTTGAAAAATTTTCAATAAACTATTGTTTCTATTTCTTCTATTATTTTTAATATAATCATATATAAATCTAAATTGTCTACCATGAACTATTGTACTAATATAGTCTGACTGATATTTATTTTTAATTATATTTTTTGATGATTAAGAATTAATTTAATTCATTAATAACTTCGGTCAAAGTTTCATTTTTATCATTATATTTTGATTTTGAAGCAAGAGCATTTCCATTTTTAATATCAATAGTGTA
Source organism: Piromyces finnis (assembly GCA_002104945.1). Lineage (NCBI taxonomy): Eukaryota > Fungi > Neocallimastigomycota > Neocallimastigomycetes > Neocallimastigales > Neocallimastigaceae > Piromyces > Piromyces finnis. The sequence continues at coordinate 228,528 of MCFH01000070.1, read as the reverse complement.
TTCAATATCCTCAAAATAACCCTTTGAAGATATAGTTTTTAATAGCTTTAATATATCTTGTATATTAGTAATAATATTTGCAAATTCATCATAAACCTCGCCCTTTTTTAATAATGCTATTGTTCTTAATTCTGATAATTCATCATAATTTTTTATAACATATTTACCATTATTTTTATAAGAAACTTCACATTTATATTCTGGATAATTATTTTTAAATCTATTTACTATCATTATAAATACTTTTTATATGAGCTTTATTTAATTCATTTGGATTCAAATGATTTGTAAATAATTCGTTAAAATCAGAAAACTTTCCACTAGAATTCTCAAATTTAAGTCCAATATCATGATAATGTGAATTGGATTTTATAATATCAATAAATATATCTAAAACTCTTTTTCACTTTTTTTTTTACTTTTTTTTGTTAATTCTTTTTGGAATTCAATACAAGTTTCTAATTGATCAATATCATTATATGTTAAATAATTATCTTCAGAATCATCAATAAATTCACCCATGGAATGAACATCACATATTTGTTTATCTTTTATAAATTCCATTAATTTTGGTTCTTCATACATCTTGTCCATCACTTCAAGTGCTATTATACTATCATTGGAATTTAAATCCAATATATTTAAATTTAATAAATTCAAGGAATCATTTATTTTTATTAAATCATATAATGATGAATAATTTTCTAAATTAGTTTTGTTTTCTCTAAATATTGCTCTTAAATTTTCACCATTTAATTTGAAATCTTCCAAAAGTAAATAATATTTTCATAATAACGAATATTACTATCTTTATTTTTTAAAAGTGACAGTTTTTCAATAACTCTATTTTCTTGAGTTTTCTCTATATCAAGAATATCAAGTAAAATATTTACTTCTTTCTCTACTTCGCTTTTTTCTATATCTTTAATAATACTTTCTAATAAATCTAATTTTATTTTATTTTCAGTTTTTGAATTGAATAACACTTTTAAATTTAGAAATTCATTTTTTGTTTCTTCAAAAATGAAAATTTCATCATTATAACCTTCAAACTCTTTCTTTTTGATTTCATTAATTATAATAAATATTTTTGAGTTTTTGAATTTTGTAATTTGATGAGCTTCATGATATATATTTTTAAAATTGTATATTTCTAATCTTCCATCATCTGGAAAATCACAAATTGGATTATTAATAATTTGCTTTTTCAATTCTTTATAATTATCAATTATATCATGTTTTTCATTTGGATAATAATTTGAAAAAACATTAATAATTTCATCAATTTCTCTACTCTTAGTAATACAATAATTCATTGTATTAACAGTTCTTTCATAGAGAGTAGTTATATTTTCTATATCCCCAAATGACAATATTTGAAATCTATCTTGTAATAAATTCCTATTTTTATCGATTTCTTTTTCATAGAGATTATACATTGATTCTATTTGATTCATACAAAATTCTAAATTTCTCAATTTTTTAATAATATTATTAACAACTTCTCTAGTTTTCTTAATATAAGAAACATTTATAAAATTCTTATTATCTTTTTGTAAATCATTTAATTTAATAATATTTTGTAACAATTCTAATTCATCAGTTAAACCAACATTAAAAACATCTTCCTCTTTAATTACTTTGCTTTCTAACTTTTCTATAATTTTTATTTTAATCTTTTCTGATTTAGTTTGTTTCAAAGTTTCTATTACCTTATTATCGGACATATCATTGATATTTATAATCAACTTTTCACATAAGCTTTCACTTATATCATCTGAAAAGTTATCTATAATAAATAAAAATAAATGATTTACTTCACGTTCATTTAAAACATTTTTAGTATTTTTTATAATACTTTTAGCACAATAATCCCTATTATCAGAAACTAATTTATATAAAGTATATATAATAATTTCAATCTCACAGAATTCCATACCATTTCTTTCCAAATCTTTCCCAAAAATATCTACTAGATTTTTAATGATATCTTCACTTTGTCTTGGAATTGATTCAATATTAAAAATTTTATATAATTTTGTTAAATGATTGTACGTTTTAGCATTCTTTACTAAAGATGAAATAAAAACATTATAATTTTTATTAAATTGTTTTTTATAATCATATGGATCATTAATATTGCCAATAAATTTTTTACAGAAATCTTCATTAATTTCATCTAAATTAATAAATTTTATAAGAGAAGCAATTCTGGGATCACTCTTATGTTCTTTATATGATACTTTAACATCTTCTTGTAAATAATTAAGTATTTCTATATTATTCCATTTATGTTTTTCAATTAATGATTTTCCTAAATCATGAAGTGCATTATATACTTTTTCTAAAATCTTTTTAAATAATGGAATATTCGTATCGTCATATTTTAATATAATATTTTTTAATTCATTTAATTTATTATAATCTTCCTCCTTTGTTTTCAATACATTAATTAGCATTAAAAATTTTCTTTCGATAGTATCATAGTCACTCTTTTCCAGTTGTACATTCATTTCAATTAATTCATTAATAAACGATTCTAATAATTTAATATTAGTTTTACCATCTAATTCTGGTATTTTATCGAATTTTATTTTTACACACTTATTTATAATATCCTTTTTTACAGAACAGAAGAACGAAATATATTCATTACTATTAGAAGCTAAGATCAATACATCATTTATTGAGGTTTCTTCTTTATTAGCTTTTTCATAGATCATTTTTAAATTTTCACATTTTAAATTCGAAAATATATTTTTATTCTTTCTAATAAAATTCAAAATTTCTTTCTTCTTTTGTATTTTAACGTAAATGTCATTAAAATTCTTTATATGATAAATTTGATTATATATTAATAAAAAGAAGAGTATGTTTTCGCGATTAATATCATCACTATTATATAAATCGAATTTATCTATAATCTTTTTATAAGGATTTATATTTATATTTATATCTTTTCTTATTCTAATTTCATTTTTTTTTATCAAACTTGATAAAATATTATTTAATAATTCTTTTACTTCTTTTGATAAATTATTAATAGAGATTCATTATATAATAAAGTTTCAATATAAATTAATACATATTCAAAATCTATTTTTTTCTGATCAATAATGGTAGCTTTACTTTCTTCCAATAAATATAGAACTAAAAGATCCAATTTTTCTCTAATCAAATACTCTTTATAAATAATAAATTTCTGCATATTTGAAAGACCATACTTATTTATTATAAAATTCTTGGATTCATTATTATTCTTAAATTTATTACACATTTTTTTTATTATTCCTTTATTTTTATCAATAACTATATAAGACATTGAATAAACAAATTTTTGTTGATACCTTTTTATACTTATACTTGACTTTGATTGGAATATTTCTTTATTATAGTCAAACTCAATTTTAATCCAATCTTCATCATTTTCCAATTCAATATTTGCTATAAATAAAAAAATACTTTTATCTTTAAAAGAATTATTAAATTCATCAACCTTCAATATCGATTCACTTTTATTTCTCATAATTTTATTATTTTTAGACGAAATTAGTACCAAATCTTGTTTCAAAATTTTAATATTATTTTTTGATTTTTCTGATATAATATTAAAATTATTAAATTTCAAATCTTCGGAGCCAGAAATAACTAAATATATTGTTGTGTTTTGAATATCTTTTTCTTTCTCTTTTCTTATATCTTCTTCTTCGTCTCCACTTGATTTTTCTACATGATTTTCACCATTATTTGAAAATTGATTATCAAGATTACTGATTTAGTATAATCCTTATCAATATTATGTATCTGATCATTATCTTGATAATATGAAGAACTTCCATTTTGAGATGTCAAATCAGAATTGTTAGAGTTATTACTATAACCGTTAATGAATCTCGAATTATAGCATGTTCGCTCGTCTAAATAGCTGTTTTCACTTTCACTTGAATTTTCTCCCCAAATATCATCTTCACTATCGCTTACATCTATAATGTCATATATGTTATTGTCACTATATTTGCCATAATCCATTTTCAATTATTTTTTTTTATTTTATATAATGCTATAATGTTATAGTCTTTTAATTTTCATTGATTTAATAATAAAAAATTATTTATTTAAATGCATTTATATTCACTAATAAATCAATAAATAAAAAAGAATAAGAAAAGAGAAAAAAAGTTTAGAAATATTAAATAGTTATGTATTTTTCAAATGACTGCTTTTTTTATTAATAATTTGGACATATAAATATAACTTTTTGATTTTCATAAACATACAAATAATATATTTAAAATAAATTGTATTATATATAACAGGTTCAAATAAATGCATTGTTGGTCTTTATATTTTATTTATCAAGACCTATGAATATATTAACTCAAAATTCAAAATGACCATTTATTTCAGAATTTTATTGGATGTAAAAATGAAATTTTAATTTTTCAATTGAAAAAAAGATATAAATATTGGACATAATATATCTTATTAAGCATATTATATAAAATATTTTATATTATTATTATTATTATTATTATTATTATTATTATTATTATTATTATTATTATATTATTATTATTATTATTATTATTATTATATTATTATTATTATTATTATTATTATTATTATTATTATTATTATATTATTATTATTATTATTATTATTATTATTATTATTATTATTATTATTATTATTTTATTAGAGATAGTTATTTTTTATTTACTTTATTTTATATTTTATATGGTCACATGGCCGTATATATGATATGGGTTGATTTTATGTTAATTTTATGTTAATTTTATGTTAATTTTATGTAGAAAGAATTTAACACGTGTATATCTTATTTTTATGTATTAAATTACCATTTTTATAATTATTTCTAAACTTAAAATGTGGTACATGCATTTTTTTTTTTTTTTTTTTTGGTTTTACCACATTTATATGGTTAAGCAAAAAAATTTTTAAAAAAATTTTATACTTGATCATTTTATAATTTTTTATCAAAAAAAAAAACTTTAAATGTATATTACACATTTTCTAATTATAATAATTATTACATTATAGCTAAGAAAAAAAAAGTATATAAATAATGAAAATTTCTTTCAAAATATTTTAAAATACATCAAATTATTAGTTTATTTGCTTATTTATATTTTATTATAAATAAACAATAAAAAAACAATTCTTTCTTATATTTTTTATCACTTTTAAAAAGGTTTTAATTATTTTAAAATTATTCAAATAATTTTTGGTTTCATTTTAAATAAAAAGAAATCAAATAAATTTTATATTCTAATATAACTTAAAATAAAAAAAAAAATCATTTTGTTAATCCTATTTTGATTTTGATTTTGATTTTGATTTATATTTCGATTTTAATTTTGATTTTAATTTTGATTTTTGAAAATAATTAAAATGATGGCTACTATCGCTACTATCGATAATAATAATCTTTCATACACCGAAAATGGTGCTATTGGTTACAAAACTTCTGGAAAAGATTTATTGGATATTAATTTTGCTATCTCTTCCATGAGAAATATGGATGAAAGTCAAATCATAGAAAAATATATTAAGGCTTTTAATGAAGAAAATATGTTAGCTGTTAAATGGTTGTTTTATGCTAGAGATTGTAGAAGCGGTGTTGGTGAAAGAAGACTTTTCAGAATTTGTTTAGATTATTTAGAAAAAAATCATCCAGAAATTGTTCGTGCTTTATTAAGTTTGATTCCTGAATATGGTCGTTGGGATGATTTATTTGCTTTATTAAAAGGTCAATTAAAATCTGAAGTTTTCAAAGTTATCAAGGATCAACTCGAAGAAGATAAAAAGAATATGAGTGAAAACAAACCTATTTCACTTTGCGCTAAATGGATGCCTTCCATAAATACCTCTTCAAAAACAACTAGACAATTGGCAAGATTACTAATTAATGAATTTAAATATAATGATAAGAAATATAGAAAGATGCTTTCTCAAATGAGATCATTCTTAAAGGTAGTGGAAGTTTCAATGAGCGCAAAGAAATGGAGTGAAATCAATTATTCTGCTGTTCCTTCAAGAGCAAATCTCATTTATAATAAGGCTTTCCTCAAAAACGATACTATAAGAAGAAAAGAATTCCTCGAAAAGTTGAAAAAGGGTGAAACTAAAATTAATTCTCAAGTCTTATTCCCTCATGACATTGTAAATAAGTATGGTTCATCTAACAACGTAGATGATACTTTGGAAGAACTATGGAAAGGATTACCGGATTATGTAAATGGAAATGGAAACACTATTTGTGTTGCTGATAGTTCCGGTAGTATGTGCTGCAATGCTTCTCCAAACTCATCAGTAACTTGTATGCAAGTTGCATTCTCATTAGCTGTATACTTTGCTGAAAGAAGTTCTGGAAGATATAAAGACAAATATATTACTTTTAGTTCAAGTCCTAGTCTTGTTGATCTCAGTGGTGCAAATACCTTGAAAGATAAATTAAGAATTATTAATAATCATTGTTATTGTAGTAATACTAATTTGGAAGCTGTTTTCAATTTGATTTTAGATTTTGCTGTTGATAATCAATTACCTCAAGAAGAACTTCCTTCTAACATTCTTATTCTTTCAGATATGGAATTTGATTCAATGGTTGATTTTGGCAGCTATCAACGTAGTCAACGAGAAGCTTTCTTCTCAATAATGAAAAGAAAATTCAAAAGCAAAGGATATTTAATTCCAAGATTAGTTTTTTGGAATATCAATAGTCGAACTGGAACTATCCCGGTTAAAGAAAATGAATTAGGGGTAGCATTAGTTAGTGGATTCAGTCCAGCAATCATAAAAATGGTTCTCAGTAATAAGACCGATCCATTTGAATGTCTCTTAGAACAACTTAATTCCGAAAGATATCAACCAATTGAAGATGCCTTAAAAGATTTAATAAAATAAATCTTTTTTTATTTTTATTTTATTTTATTTATATTATTTTATATTTAAATTATTATTAAATGTATTTTATATAGTATATATCTAGTTTTTTTTTTTAAAAATCTATAAATTACTTTACTTTCATGTATATATTTGTATTATTTTTTTATCATTATTCATTAATCCACTTATATGTATCATAATTACTTTTATTTTTAAATTAATATAACAACAAGGCGAATAATAAAAAAAATACTATCTTTAAAAAAATTTAATTAGTTATTAGGTATATTATTTTTTTCTTAGTGTTGATGAATATTTTTTTATATATAATTTTATGGAAAAATTCTTATTTTAAAGTAATTATTAAATATTTATTGTATTGTTAATTAAAATTAAATAATAAATATATGTTGTATGTTGCTATTCATAAACTAATTTAGAATATATAAAAGTAACAGAAAGATATATAATAAAAATTATTTGGAAAAGATATTTATTAAAATATTATATCCAATCTTAAAATATTACTTATTACCAAAGTCTAAAAAAAAAACTTGAAATATTAAAATATCTTTTTATAGTAAAAGATTAATATGAATTGTTAGTACGTGCATAGTTATATCATTTACACCCTTTATGCCCTAATTTCAAAAGATTTGAATGTTCTATAATTATATCAGAAAAATAGAAATATTTCAAAAATTTTGATAGTCTCTATTTACTATGATTTCCCTCTTGGGAACGTGCCTTCATTTATTTAATAAATGTAGTTTCTCAAGGGGGTCTACTCATGCTCATGGTACTGAGAGAGTAGAAAGAATTAAATCCAAGTATTGCGCAATGGATGCTTGGTGCCCTCTTAGGAATGTGCCTTCATTTATTTAATAAATGTAATTTCTCAAGGGGGTCTACTCATGCTCATGGTACTGAGAGAGTAGAAAGAATTAAATCCAAGCATTGCGCAATGGATGCTTGGTTAGTCTTCAAGGGAAAATTATTAGGACTAAGCTCATGGTACTGTGCGATTAAAAAACATTTTATTCATCAAATTTAAGTATTTGATGAATAAGTGAATGTTTGATTTTTCAGGTAAGTTTGTATAGTATTTAATTAGAAGAGTAATACATTTTGTTGCTGTATTTTTTCTTTTATTCATGTATTCATGTAGTACTACTCTTCTCTTGTAAGAATCCAATGTAGTCAACTTTAGCATTTGCATTGTACTTTTATATTCATGTAGCTATTGTTGTATTGTTTCTTGTAAGAGACTGATTCACTCTACATCATGTAAAAATACTATTCACAAGCTTTCTGGTGTCGACATTCTTGATTCAAATTTTTACAAATTTAAATATTTAATGAAAAGTAAAGTCAAACAAGTTTAGTGTCAAAAAGCGAATCGAATTTACTAACAACAAACCAAAACTAGAATTTTTAAAGAAAATTTACAACTAGAATTCAAAAAAAAGAAACTTTAAACAAAGCATCGTAACAATTTTTGTACTATCCAGTACTTTTAAGAAGAGAGAGAGAGACAGATTTTTTCCATATACGTTATATTTATAATTTTTATTAGTATTTATTTTATATTCAATATTTTTTAATTAGAATTTATTATCATGTCAGTCCTTTATATTAAAGATAAGAATTATATCAGACGTGGTACCCGGTCTTATGGTATCCCCTTAGATGATATTCGCTCCTTCTTTATCCGTGGTATTCGATCATGGTCAGTAAATATGCTATGGGAAAAACTCGAGGTTATTCTAGAAGATAAATTTAATTCAGTTATTAGTGTTAAATATTTTCAAACTTTCAATGATCACTTTTTCTTAGTCAAGGTTCATGGTTCATCAAAAGATTGTATTAAAATCTTACACATGTTAAAGAAGAAACTTTCAGTTACCTCAATTTCCTTTTCAGCTCGTAGTAGAAGGAATCACAAATACACTTTTTCCACTCTCAAACGTAAAATTTTAGTTTCTAATAAACATCAACATTCTATTCAACAATCATTTCAACAATCAGTTCAACAATCTCATCAACAATCCGATCTTCAACAAGATCTTCAACAAGTTTCCAATCATGAAAATATTCCAGATCTACAGCAAACACAATTTCAATCTCAACATTCAACAATTAATTCTAATAGCTCTATCAACTCTGCTAACAGTTCAATAGTTGATAGTTCTTCAGTTTCACAGCCATCTAGTAATAGTTCTACTTATTCCTCTGATGCATCATCCATTAATAATGATGACCTTGATAATAATAATAATAGCAACGATTCTTCCTCATCCAACAAGCCTGATAACTTTTCTTTTTGTCTTAGTTGGAACACCAATGGGTGGAATCATGAAAAGAGAGATAGTATTAGCTATTTCACAGCTATTTTCAAACCATTATTCTTATGTTTCCAAGAAACTGGTAATGGTTCTGGATCGAATACAGATTATCCTTGTCGTGTTACTTTGCGAAACTATAGACACTTTTTCAAGAAAGCTGACGAATCAGTTCCTGGAATGAGAGGTTTATATTTAGGTTTTCACAATTCGTGTCAAGCCTCACTTGAAAACTTCTCTGGAAAGTATATTATTTCTATTTATACTTTTAGTCTCTGGAATAGATTCAAATGCTCGATTGGAAATGTTTATATGCCTCATAGTCATCACAACATCTATGTTGATCATGCAAAGTTAGAAGTTCGCTTGTGGTTACAAACTCATTCATCCCATCCATCGATTCTTGTTGGTGATTTTAATATGTCTAAAGTAAAATTATCCAACTGGTTATCAACTAATGGATTAGGAGATTGGGAAATTCTTCCGCTTAGAGGGTCTACTATCTCTTGGACTCGAGGTGATCAATCTTCCGACATTGACCATGCTCTTATCAATTCGAAGATGAAAGATCTTATTCACTCAGGATCATTTATAAATAATTTTTATCCAGTATCAGACCATAAGCCACTTCTTATTAATGGTAAAATTATTCCTATGGAAGATTTTTCTAATGACTTTAACGTTCCTAAGAAAATTCTGAAATGGAATAGATTAAAATGTATTGAGGAAAAGGAATCTATTCTTAGTCATAATAAATTCCAAATTCTTTCAGCAATATTCAACGATCCTAATGTTTCTACAGATGAACTTTCCAAAGAATTTACTTCAACTGCTTTTTCAATTGCAGACGAGCTCAGTATTACCTCAGCAAATAATGTTATAAAGTCTTCATTTCATATTTCACAACAAATTTTTAATCTTCAAAAAATCAAAATGAAGTTGTATAAGAGATTTAAAAAAGAAAGAATTTATGATATAGATGAATTTATTAAAAGAATTAAAATCTACCGTAAGCTCATTGATTACATCCACAAAAGATGTAATGAATTTAGGAAACAAGAATATCTTCATTGGATTAAAACAGGATGTGAGTATATGAAGAGTCATAATCCTAAGAAGGCCTGGAAATGGATCAAGAAAACTGCAAAAATTGGAAAAGATTCTTTCTTTATTGCTCAACCAATTAAAAATAAAAATGGAGAATTAGTTGTTGCTACGGAAGAACAACTAGATGTGTGGCATGATCATTTCGAAAATCTTGCATCAGACCCAAGTGGTGTAAGTCTTGATTTGGAGCATTGGTATGAAGAACCAACGAATAAACGTTTTTCACTTCCTATGCTTGATGAGTGGGATATCAACCAAGATATTAGTATTGATGAAGTCAAGTCAGCTATCCTCACTACTCCAAATTATAAAGCATCAGGTCCGGATGGTATTCCAATTGAATTTTACAAAGCATTAGTTCCATCAAGTAATGATTCTAATAATGCTACAGATAATAATTCTTCTGGTAATACTACTTCAGATAATGATGCTCATGGTTTAAATTTTATTCTTAAATTATTCAACCGTATTTGGGATGGAGATTTCCCCAACTCATGGAATGAATCCAGTATTGTTTCCATTCCTAAGAAGGGAGATTTGACAGATTGTGATAACTATCGAGGTATATCACTTATCAATAATGGTATTAAGTTGATTTCCAAAATTGTCACCACTAGAATTTCAGAATATGGTTTAAAGAATAATTTCATTAGACCTGAACAATTTGGTTTTCGAAAAAAGGAAGAAAGTATCAGTCTTTTCATTTCAATCCAAGAAATATGCCGTAGACGTCAATTAGATAATAAAGAGACATATTTGGCCTTTTTAGATCTCAGGAAAGCATACGATTCAGTCCCAATCGGTAATATTCTCCATAAATTAGATTGTTTAGGAATCCGAGGTAAGAGTTTACAATTTATCAAAAATTTATATTTAACATCTAAGGCTAATGTCAAATTAGATGGACAATTCTCGAAATCTTTTGATGTGAAGAAAGGAGTCCGTCAAGGTTGCCCACTTTCTCCTATTCTCTTTAATCTCTTTATTAATGATATATTTAAAGAGTGTGAAGATCTAGGAGTCAGTTTAGGTGACACTCGATGCTGTGGTGGACTTTTTGCAGATGATATAGTTATTTGTGCTCCAACAAGAGGATACTTAAAAAAGATGCTTAGAAGAGTTAATGAAAGGGCCTTGTATAATGAAATGGAATTTGGTATCCAGAAATGTTCAACGATGGTGATTCGTCCTGAATCAATAGAAAATCAGAACAAGAGAGATCCAACATTTTACTTAGCAGGACAACCCATTCCAACTACTGATTGTTATACTTATCTTGGTGTTCCATTTGATAAGAATCTGTCCCTTAAACCAGTAATTAAAGCTCTTAATAACAAGGTTTTGAAAGGGCTTTTCTCAGTCAGTAAATTCTTAAGAAATCCTAATATTCCTATTCCTTTCAAAAAGCTAGTACTTAACTCACAAGTGATTAGCAGAGTTTCATACTTTGCACCATTACTTGGATCCAACAAAGCCAGGTCTAGGATTGCTCAGAAGCATGTTAACAAAGGAATACGATGGATTGCCGGAGTTCATAAAGCTGTATCGTTTATTTCTTTATACTCTATTTCAAAAGATTTGAATATTCCTCCATTATCAGCCAAATGTGCATTAGCTCAGGTTAGATGTTTTAACAAATGGAAAAACTCAAATTGTATTATCTCACACCTTGTCAATTACATTCCTAAATTTAGAAAATACACGTGGTGCAAATCAAGTAGGACACTTGATAAAAAACTAAAGAAGCATGGAGATGTTAAAGCAATTAAAAACTTTTATTGGAAAGATCTCAAAGGGAATTCAATCAAAGCGCAATATTATGATGATAATAAATTTATTGAAACTAAAGATTTTATTAAATTATGTTATGAGTACCCAGAGTTTGCCTATGGCTTCTACTGGCTATTGAAAGCAAGAAGCGGATACAAGTTGGATGCTAGAGTTGCCAAAGCTGCTAAATTTGTTGATCCAGTTTGTCCTAACTACTGTCCATGTTGCAAGTGTGGTGTTCAAAGTATTAAACATTGGTTATTAGATTGTCCAACATTTAGAGATATCCGTATTAAACATTATGATTCCATAGTCCAGCTATTAAATTTTTTCAGTCAACGTAATTCCAATAGTCCTATCAATAATAATAAAAATGTTAATATCAGTAGAGATAGCAATAACAGTAATAGTAATAGTAACAATAGTAATAATAACAATAGTAATAATTACAATAGTAGTAATAGAAATAATAATATTAGTAATGATAACAATAGTGAAGATAATAATTCTAATTTAGATAGTAATTTAGTTAATGATAGTAATAGTTCTAATAATCCGGTGAATATTAATGTGTATGATTATTCTAGTGTGTGCAGTAAAATATTTAAATTCCTTCTTGGGGGAAGAAGTTTTAACAATATTAATTACAATTCAAGGGAATGGAAAGAACTTTGTAAGCGTCAGATTCAATCTGGTACTAATGAAGGAACACCATTCTTGACGGTAACCGCGGAACTTCTAACCAAAATCATGCCTTTTGCTATTGGCCAGCAATGGTCAATGTTCAAAAGGTTTGAAGCAACATCCAAGAGCGTCAATGCTGAAAAAACAGTAAGACAGGCCAGGAGGGCCAGCGCAACCAATGGAGATCATAATTTTGTCCCATGATAAAATTTTGGTCTTTGACTCGGTGTCCCATTGGAAGTCAAATACAATTATTATACTTTAGTATGATAGTGGCTTTCTTACTTTAATTAAAATTACTAGAATACATTATACCCAATTTTTATTCATTTGTGTTTATTTAAACATATTTTTTTTTATTTTTATTTTATTTTAATTTTTATATTACATGTATTATAATTTTAATTAAATTAATAATAAAGTTTAAAATATTTGATGCCGTTAAAAAAAAAAAAAAAAAAAAAAAAAAAAAAAAAAAAAAAAAAAAAAAATCCTTATGCTATCTGCTAATAATAATCAATGCTCAGAAAGTTTAAAACAACAATTAAGAACGTCAATACCGAAAAAACTATAAGACAAGCAAGTAAAACCAGTACAACTAATGAATATTCTGATTTTGTTTCCTGGTAAATTTTTGATCTTTGAATCTGAGTTCCATTGGAAGTTAAATACAATTTATATTTCTGTATAATAATAGCCTTACTTTAATTATTTAATGACTAGAATGCAAATATAATGTATTCATTTTTATTTATTTGTGTTTAATTAAATTTATTTTATTTCTTTTTTTAACTCTCAAGCTATTTTTATAATACATATATTATATTTTAATTGCAATTGTTAAAAAAATATAAATAAATAAAATTTAAAACAAATCATAAAATTTCTTTCATAATAAACAATATCCAAATTTCCATTGAAAATATTTTAATGATAAAGTCAATCAAGAATTTTTATAAATAATAATTATATGTTGATTTACAATTTATACCAAAAAGTATTTATTATAATAGAATAAAAAAAAAAGTAATTCCTCAAATATTTCAATTTTAGTAATTTTTGAAACACTTATTATTATTATTTTTATTGTTATTGACTAATGTTATCAAATTTAATGTTTCAAAAAAATATATAACGTAACCAAGTTTTTACTTTAAATCATTTAATTATTTATTTATTCAATATTATTATTAAATTCTATTTTATTATCGTATAATTATAATATATTTATATATATTCACTCTCTTTTAAAAAATATATAAATAAAAAAGTGTAAAAACAAATAAGTCAAATAGTTTTAATAAATATATAATTAATTATTGTTTTTCCTAAATGGATATTTATTTAAAATAGTATCTTTAAAATAGCTAATAAAAAGACACAAAATTTAAAACTATAAATTGTAGTGGTATCTTACACAATTATTCTTAGAGACTGTAAAAAAATTAAATATTCTAAAAAAAATATTTTAATTCCTATATTTCTAACCCTTTATATAATCAATTTGTTAAATTTAATCATTCTATTTTTTTTTTCTAACATAGTTGGTTTTCTTTTATCATTAATTTATATTTTATTATATATGTTTCTTTATAATAACATAATCGATATATTAATTATTATATACAATAAAAAGTATAAAAACGTGGTACATACATAATTTTTTTTTTGGTTTTACTACATTTATATGGTTAAGCAAAAAAATTTTTAAAAAAATTTTATACTTGATCATTTTATAATTTTTTATCAAAAAAAAAAACTTTAAATGTATATTACACATTTTCTAATTATAATAATTATTACATTATAGCTAAGAAAAAAAAAAGTATATAAATAATGAAAATTTCTTTCAAAATATTTTAAAATACATCAAATTATTAGTTTATTTGCTTATTTATATTTTATTATAAATAAACAATAAAAAAACAATTCTTTCTTATATTTTTTATCACTTTTAAAAAGGTTTTAATTATTTTAAAATTATTCAAATAATTTTTGGTTTCATTTTAAATAAAAAGAAATCAAATAAATTTTATATTCTAATATAACTTAAAATAAAAAAAAAAATCATTTTGTTAATCCTATTTTGATTTTGATTTTGATTTTGATTTATATTTCGATTTTAATTTTGATTTTAATTTTGATTTTTGAAAATAATTAAAATGATGGCTACTATCGCTACTATCGATAATAATAATCTTTCATACACCGAAAATGGTGCTATTGGTTACAAAACTTCTGGAAAAGATTTATTGGATATTAATTTTGCTATCTCTTCCATGAGAAATATGGATGAAAGTCAAATCATAGAAAAATATATTAAGGCTTTTAATGAAGAAAATATGTTAGCTGTTAAATGGTTGTTTTATGCTAGAGATTGTAGAAGCGGTGTTGGTGAAAGAAGACTTTTCAGAATTTGTTTAGATTATTTAGAAAAAAATCATCCAGAAATTGTTCGTGCTTTATTAAGTTTGATTCCTGAATATGGTCGTTGGGATGATTTATTTGCTTTATTAAAAGGTCAATTAAAATCTGAAGTTTTCAAAGTTATCAAGGATCAACTCGAAGAAGATAAAAAGAATATGAGTGAAAACAAACCTATTTCACTTTGCGCTAAATGGATGCCTTCCATAAATACCTCTTCAAAAACAACTAGACAATTGGCAAGATTACTAATTAATGAATTTAAATATAATGATAAGAAATATAGAAAGATGCTTTCTCAAATGAGATCATTCTTAAAGGTAGTGGAAGTTTCAATGAGCGCAAAGAAATGGAGTGAAATCAATTATTCTGCTGTTCCTTCAAGAGCAAATCTCATTTATAATAAGGCTTTCCTCAAAAACGATACTATAAGAAGAAAAGAATTCCTCGAAAAGTTGAAAAAGGGTGAAACTAAAATTAATTCTCAAGTCTTATTCCCTCATGACATTGTAAATAAGTATGGTTCATCTAACAACGTAGATGATACTTTGGAAGAACTATGGAAAGGATTACCGGATTATGTAAATGGAAATGGAAACACTATTTGTGTTGCTGATAGTTCCGGTAGTATGTGCTGCAATGCTTCTCCAAACTCATCAGTAACTTGTATGCAAGTTGCATTCTCATTAGCTGTATACTTTGCTGAAAGAAGTTCTGGAAGATATAAAGACAAATATATTACTTTTAGTTCAAGTCCTAGTCTTGTTGATCTCAGTGGTGCAAATACCTTGAAAGATAAATTAAGAATTATTAATAATCATTGTTATTGTAGTAATACTAATTTGGAAGCTGTTTTCAATTTGATTTTAGATTTTGCTGTTGATAATCAATTACCTCAAGAAGAACTTCCTTCTAACATTCTTATTCTTTCAGATATGGAATTTGATTCAATGGTTGATTTTGGCAGCTATCAACGTAGTCAACGAGAAGCTTTCTTCTCAATAATGAAAAGAAAATTCAAAAGCAAAGGATATTTAATTCCAAGATTAGTTTTTTGGAATATCAATAGTCGAACTGGAACTATCCCGGTTAAAGAAAATGAATTAGGGGTAGCATTAGTTAGTGGATTCAGTCCAGCAATCATAAAAATGGTTCTCAGTAATAAGACCGATCCATTTGAATGTCTCTTAGAACAACTTAATTCCGAAAGATATCAACCAATTGAAGATGCCTTAAAAGATTTAATAAAATAAATCTTTTTTTATTTTTATTTTATTTTATTTATATTATTTTATATTTAAATTATTATTATTAAATGTATTTTATATAGTAAATATCTAGTTTTTTTTTTTTAAAAATCTATAAATTACTTTACTTTCATGTATATATTTGTATTATTTTTTTATCATTATTCATTAATCCACTTATATGTATCATAATTACTTTTATTTTTAAATTAATATAACAACAAGGCGAATAATAAAAAAAAGTACTATCTCTATAAAATATTTTAATGGTATAATAATTTTGTGTAATATTATGATTATTCATTTTATAATACTAATTCAAACAAAAAAAAAAAAAAGTAATAGATTGCTTTTTAATATTTTAATTTTTTGATATAACAAATGTCAAAGTATTTTAACAAAAAAAAAAACTTATTTTTAATTATTATTTATTTCATTTTATATTATTATTTTTTAATAATATATCTATATATTCATTTATTTTAATTTTATAATTTAATAAAAAAAATATAATGTACTATAAAAAAAAGAATTACTATACAAAATGATTTTTATGGTATATATAAAAATTACACATCTTTTATCATTTTTTCTTTCTTTTTTTTTTTTTATTTTATATTTTAAATTTTTCTATATAAATTATATAAAATATATATAAAAAATTTAGAGAATATATATATATATTTTTCTAATTTTTATATATTATTAAAAATAGTTTTTCCCTTTATCTTTTTTTTTTTTTTTCCAAGCAAACAAAAAAAAAAAAAAAAAGAAAAACAATTTTAAAATATTAACTTATTAAATATAAAATTAATATTTATATCTTCCTACTTATAAATTTTTATTCTATTGTTTCCAAATATTTTATGTTGTGAGAATAATTAAAAAATTTTTGATAATTAAAATGATAACGTAGAAAAAAAAATATTTAGTTAAAATATTATATTGATATTATAATAATCATTTAATAATTTCAACTAAATAAATATATATGTATTTATGTATATACGATTAAATGTTTAATTTATAATGAAAATGAAATTGAATTTGTGTTTTAGGATTTTTTGGTTACGTAAACAATTACATCTATAAATTTACATTGTCATTGCATTTTCGCATCTTAGTATCTTGGTCTTTGATTTTGTTGATGTCTCATATTTCCATTTGAATCATGATGTTCAAGATTTGGGTTTCTTACGTTTGGTGATAATCTTATGCTTCCATTTGAACCTTGACTCTCATATACTCGTGGTGATGAGGATCTCATGTTTCCATTTGAGCTTTTGTGCTCTGGACCTCTTGGTTTTGGACTTCTTGGTTGTGGACTTCTTGGTTGTGGACTTCTTGGTTGTGGGCTTCTTGGTTGTGGGCTTCTTGGTTGTGGGCTTCTTGGTTGTGGGCTTCTTGGTTGTGGGCTTCTTGGTGAGCAATTATTACTACCATGAGGACTTGGTGTTGTTAATTGGTTTCTATTATCATGATGTGATGAAATATTAATTGGTTTTGAAGATTTTTGATCCATTGTAAATTTAACTTGTGGACCACTTGCTCTACCATTTGGAAATTGATGATGAGCAGGAGCTGGTGGAGTAACATATGGTATCATTTCTTCATTATATTCTTCATTAGCTATTTTTTGGTTTTTTGGTATTAAGTTTGATACTGAAGCAGTACTTGAAGTTGAATTTGACTCACGATGTCCCATATTTCTTGTATTTGAAGAATCTATTATTGTATTAATATATTATTAGTTAGAAAATACAAATAAATAATTTTATTTTTATATTTTAAAAAACCTTAAAAATATATACCTGAATTACCCCTAACTCTAGTCATATTATATGAGTCGTTTGTAAATGATTGTTGTAATGGACTTGGAGATACTGGTGTTACAGGTGTTGTTATTGGGTATTCATTTCCTTTATTAACATCAATTTCTATATCATCTTTTTTACCAGTTACTATAAAATTATCCCATATATGGTCATAATCATCTTTGTTATCAAATTTTCGATATGATTTTTCTTCATTTTCTTCAGCAGCTTTAATAGCTGGACTTTTATGAAGTGCAGGATCCATAAAGAATTGATTATTTTCTTTCTTTTCCTTAGTAATTTCTTTATAAAAATCTTCAGTTAAATCATCTTCTTTATTTTTTATTATATATGAAGATATATATATTATTGCTGATATAAGAATATATAACAATATAGCACCTCCAAATACAATAATAATTAAAGAATTTTTATCAGCAATTGGTTCTAATAATTTATCATTTAAGCTATCACCACCACTATTACTACTTAAAGAAAAATCTGAACTTGTATTTGAACCTGAAACAGGTGCTGGTGCCGGTACATTTGTTTCAACTGGTGTTCTTTCAGTATTATAATTGCTATATGCACTATTATTTTCAGATGTATCTACTCTTTGACCATTATTTACATAAGAAGAATAATTTTGTTGATTATACTGCCCAGAATTTTGTGAATACTTCTGTTGTTCATATTGATCATATTGCTGATCATACTGTTGATCTTGTCTCTGTTGTCTACTATCTTCCATTATTATGCAATATTTTTTATATATGTTTACTTTAAATTTATTTTTTTTATATTATTTTAATTTTTCTTTTTCTATAATGTTATAATGTTTATTGTAAATTTATATTATTACTTTTATTTTTTTTTATTGTTATTATTGCTTATATTGTTGTTATTATTTTTTTAATTATTTATATATTTAAAAATTAATTTTCGTTCTTATTAAATAAAAAAAAATAAATTCAAATAAGCTAATTAAAATAATAAATATAAATACAAAATAAGTACTCAAAAAAGATATTAAATAATTATTTTATCTGTTATTTATATATTTCTCTTTTTTATTAATTTATTATCTTAACTAATTTTTATAATTTTTTTTTTTTAATTAAAAAAAAAATGAAATTATATAAGAAAAAAAATTATATATATATATTTTTTTTTTTTCTATCTCCTTTTTTTTTTTTTCTTTTTTTTCTTTTTTGTGAAAAGAAAAAAGTAAAGAAAAAAATATTATATATATTTCTTTTTTTTTATTTATTTATTTATTATTATTATAAGGTTATACTTTATGCTATCATATACTGTCATATATAAATCATTATTCCATAATTTAAATTTTTATATATAAAAGTTATTTAAAAAATAGGGAAATAAATATAAACTACTAACAAAATTATTTTATAATATATTAACAATATATTAATTAAATATATTGTTTTTATTTATATATGTGAAAAATGAATTATTATATTGTAGTAAATTTATTAAAATAATTTAAAAAAAGATTTTTCCAAAATTAAATTAAGGAATTAAATATACAAAGATGGTTAAATGAAATAATGATTATGTGGTATAGTAAAAAAAAATGTCATGAAAATATAACGAAAATAAAAATCTAATAATTAAAATAGAAAATTTATTTTTCTTTCTTATATAAATTTTATTTTCCATTTTCGTTATTTATTTAGAATAGTTTATTATTGAATTGATAAAATAGACCTTTTATCACCCACTTTTCATTTTAATTTGAATATTTCAATTTGAAAGGATTAATTACATACTCTTTTTTTTTCTAGTTAGTTAATATTATAATATCTTATATCAATAATATATCAATAATATATTCATTATATATTTATAATTAAAATTATCGATTAAAAAGTATTATTAAAAAGTGTATGGTTACACAGTTTAATATATTAACTATTAATTATAATATATTATTTGGTTTATTTCATATATTTATTATTTATTTTTACCAACCCATTTTTTATCTATTTATTCAAAATTTATTATTAAATTTACATTAATTAATAAGATTTAATATGAACTTAATGAAATGACGATTTTGTATTTTTTTCTTTAAACCTAATTATTATTTAAAATAAAATTAATGTAGTACCAATCATGTTTATATTACACAAAAACTAGCCTTTTAATATTATTTAAATTAAATAATAAAAAAAAAAAATAAAAGAAAACCTTTTAGACCCTGATTAATATATATGGAAAATGTTTCATATTTTCAATTTTCTTTAAGTATAAATTTGGAAATACATTGAGAATTAAGCTTTTTTAATATATAAATAAAGAATGGAAATAAATATGGATGAATATATTATATATAATTAAATAATAAATGAATGGATATAAAATATAAATATAAATATTTTCAAGCGGAAAATAACAATTAATATAATTAAAAACTATATAAAAAATCTTTTTAAAAATGGCAGTAACTATTTAGAAACATTTATAGATAAGTGAACATGTTAACCATTACATTATGAATACAAATTTTGAAAGCAATGATTAAAATGGTCATTAGTAAATACTAGTAAGATATACATAATATATATAAAACAGTGTATATAATGATAGTTTCATAAACTTATTTATATAGCAATATTTAATAAAGCATAAAAAAATTTTTTGTGACTAGAGTATATAAATATATTAAATTATTAAATATTTTTAATTAAAATATAAAAATGTTTCAATTTAAAATGAAAAAAGTATTGTCAGTAGGAATGAATAAATAATTATCCTTCCAGTCTTTTATTTTATTTTATTATTACAAATACTTTTAATACTTTTAACCCTTTTTTTTATGTGTATTTTTGCTTCAATAAGCACAAATAAAGATGTAATAACTTAACAATAAAAAAATTCATTTATTTATTTTAATTAAATTTTACCTTTTTAATTTAAATTTTAATTAACTATAATCAATCATAATTAATAATATAATAAATTAACTTTATTATTAATTTTCTGTGTTACATATTTTCTATATTTGTATAAATATATTTTAAATTATTGATGACTAATAACTTTAATTATTATTAATAAAGATGGTTAAAAATGGAGAAAAAAATTACTTTTTTTTTTTTTTTTTTTTTTTTTTTTAACTTCCGAGTGCATTTCTCCCATCGATCAGAGTTAGCTCCAATGGTGGTTCTTAGAGAAACGTTGGCTCATTCCTATTGCTAGGTGGTTGTGACCCTCCTGGTCTGTCATACTGTTTCTTCAGCTTCGACGCTCACTTAATCCATGTACATTAGATGCATGTCGTTGTACGATATTTCACAACTACAATGCTAAGCCTCTTATAGTCAATTTGATCACGTGTCAACCGCCCCCTAATGTTTACACTTAAATTGATTAAGGAATATTATGTGTTTTTGGCATAGCCTAAGTCACCACTTATTAAGTTCTAATTTGGAATGTACCATGTACACTAGACCCTCTCAGGCCGGCTAGACGAGTGTTATTATCATAGTAGTAAATTAGAAAGTTCATTTATACTTACCTGAATATCATAACCCAACCCATGGCAAACCCAGTGGGAAAATCCACAGGCACTGACATCTGCGGGGTCGAACCAGAAGCCTTATGTATGCTAAGGAAACGCCTTAACAACCAGGATAAAAACTGGAACGAAAAAAAATTACTAATTTGGATTTATACTGGCAATGTTACCATTTTAAAAATTTATATAAAGAGAAAAGGAATGGTAAACTGCTTCTATTTTTAATGTTGAAAATAAGGATTAGAAAATGATAAAAAATAAGAAAATAAGAAAAAAAAAATAAAATGAAATCAGAATCTTTTATTATATTAAAAAAAAAGATAGAATAGAATAGAAACAAAAAATATCAAAGTGTATTTTGAAAAATAAAAAATTGTTTTGAATAGAAACGATTATATAAATAATAATAAAAGTTTAAAGAAATATAAAAATAAATTTTAAAAATATTTCATATTCCGTTTTTTATAACTCTAGTATCGACTTGGAATTATATATATTTATTAATTATAATATTAAAAAAAAAACTTTTTATTTCACCGTATGATAATTAATAATACTTTGCTATAATTTTTTTTTTTTATTTTATTTCATACTAATCATTATATTTCATCAGAAATCAATTTATAGATTGGGAAATAAAAGTATAAAGTATATAAAAATAGTATAAAGATGATGTGGAATAAGTTTAAATTTAAAATATTAGAAAAAGAAAGACAAAATATAAAATAATTATTTTATTATATATTTAACATATATTATATATATTATATAATAATAATAATAATAATAATAATAATAATATTTAGGATCATTGGAGTTAAAAGATATTTATTAAATTATTTTTTTCTACTTTAAAATTTTCTAACCTTTTTCAAATATAGCAAATAATACATTATTATACATTATTGTTAATACATTTGTGGTTAATGTTTCTATTTAAAATAATATATACATTTTAATAGTATATGGTAAATAAAAATGGTGAATAAATAATGGCTATGCATTTTTAAAATATATAAATAAATAACAAATATTATAACAAATCAATAAATGAATAAATGGGTTATAAAATAATTATAAAAAAAAATATTTTAATTTTAGACATTAAAAATGAACTTTGATGAAAATAATTTTAAAATACCAAAGGAAATATATGAACCTAGCTATTTAGCAAAAAAATTAACAGTTTTATTTACAACTTCTCCAATAAGTTCAAATCCTTCAACAGCAATTATTGATGAGGTTTTTAACGGATGTCTCAATGTCAAAAATCTTGAATATTGTAAAAAAATAATAATGTATGCTAAATATTTTTTTATATAAGATATATAATATATAATATATAATGTTTTTTTTTTTTTTTTTTTTTTTTTTTTAGAATTCATATAATGAAGTTGTTTTGTTTTGCTTTGTTTTTATGAAGCATTTAAAGTTATAATTTGTAATAAAGTTTCCTTTTACATATTCCAATGTTCATATTAGAAATATAAAATGAATATTGTTACTAAAATTTCTTTGTATTAATTTTATTTAATATTGCGCAATTATATAATTATTAGTTGTGATGGATATAGATTATATAAAAAAAGTGTTTATAAAGCTGGAAGAATAAAAAACGAAAAAGAAGTGGAAAATTATTATAAATTTATATATAAAGTTCAAGAAAGAATTAAAAATGAATACTACAATAATATCCAACCCAATTCATTGTAAGTTTTTTTTTTTTTTTTTTTTTTTTTTTTTAAATTTAAAACATTATAACTTTCTTTTTTGTAATAAAAAAATTTCTATTTTAATAATTAAAAGACATGATAAACCAGTAAAAGATTTTGAATGTACTACGAAAAATGAAGATGAATCTAATAATAATAATAATAATAATAATGACGATGATAATAAGGAAATTGTAATACGAAAAAAGAGAAAATTTAACACTAACGAAAATAAAAACAATAAACTCTTCTTTGGACCAATAGATTATAATTTAAAAATTGATAAAATTAATCCTGATAATTGTACTATAGATGTACCAGATAAGGAAATTTCATTTATTCAAAAAGATGAAGTTTGTGAGATGGTCAAGGTTGATGATAGAACACCTCGTTGGAAAAGAGTTATTCCTCAACATATTAATTATATAACACCCTACACTAAAATTATTCGTATTCAACAACGAGTAGGATTTGGCTTCGCTGTAAAAGAAGCATTAAAACAAATTGATACACCTTATGTAATTATTATTCAACATGATTTAAAATTCCAAACAGAAATTGACCTTCCAAAAATAATTTATACTATGGAAACATGTTCTGATCGTGTAAAATATGTTGGATTTGCAACAAATCATGTAACTTCATATGCCAGACGTTGTGAAGATCCCTCTCTTCCAAGAATTTTATCCCCTGATCCTTCCTTTCCAATACCCCTTATACCTCTTTTCTTTTGGTATGATAAAACTCATATTGCTTCTGTTGAGCATTATCTTAAATTAGTATTTGGTCGTGGATCTGTAATCAATAACGGTGATTTTATTGAAGATAAATTTGGTCATGTTCAACTTCAAGATATAAAGGATCATGGTATGGAAGTTCATTCTAAGTATGGTACCTGGATGTACTTCCCTAGAGATGAGGAAAGAGAAAAAGAAGAAGAATCAAAAAATAAATGTAAAAATGAAAATAAAAGTAAAATTGAGAATACTACTACAACTATCAATGATAATAAAAATCAAAATAATCAAGCTAATAATTATTATTGTAAGCCATGTTTACTTCATTTGGATGGTCGTCGTTTCCTTACACGAGCTCAAAAAGAAAGTATAATTGAAGAAACAAGACAGTTATCTTCTCAACATCAAAAAGAATAATTTAAATAATAAAATAATAATAAAATAATAATATGTATATATTAATAATGTTATTTTATTTTTATTTTTTATTTCTTTATTTAAATTATATTAAAAAACTAGAAAACTAGAAAATAGAATTCATTTTTTTTCATTAATATATTTAGTATTTTGATAATTTTATTTAATTTTTATTTTTTACTTATATATTTATATATTTATATATATATTTGAAATAAAATAAAAATACAGATTTATTCATTAATAATAATAATAATAATAATAATAATAATAAAAAAGATAATTATTGCCAGTCTTATATAAAAAAAAAAACTAATATTTTTTAATGATAATAAAAGCAGAATTTGCTATTAAACTTTCTATAGTATATTTTATTATACTATAAAAACTATTTTAATTTCTAAATTTTCTCTATTAATATTTTATTTATATAGTATTTTGGTGTTGCACTACTTAAAAAAAAAAAAAATGAATATCTATGTTTATATTTTTTTAAAAAATTTATTTTATTTATTTATTATTATAAATATTTTATATTTTATAAATAGAGTATACTACATGATTTACTAAAAATTTTTTATGTGATATGTATAGTTTTAAAAAGAAAAGACTTTTTTTTTTTTCTTTTTTTTTAAAAAAAAAAAAAATTAAATAATTATATAGGTATAGGTTATCATTTTTTATTATGCGATTTTTTTTTTTTTTTTTTTTAAAAAAAAATAAATGAATAATTAAAAAATAAAAAAAGAGGAATCCATTAGGTATACAGTTTAATTACCAACAAATATATTATGCTCACTATTGGTATTATAATTTAATGGGGCATAGTCACGACGACGTATAATTAGATTACGAGCAAAGTCATAAAGATTCATTACTCTATCAACAACCTTATTAGCTAAAACAATTATAGCTTCACCTACCATAGAAAGATCAAAACGAGGATTTAAGGTTTCGTTGGTTGGAAGACGAATAGCTCCTTGTCTCCAATCTTGTGCTTTGTAATAGTAAAGGAAGAAACCGACAGCAATTAATGGAATACCTACAATAACAATCTTTGTACCAGAACCTACAGAATTACCGGAATCCCCACCAGTACACCAATGAGATTTTGCTCCATCGATATCTAAACGAACACCATTAATACATTTTGAACTTGGAATGAGACGATAACCGGTTGACTCATAATATTTACCATTCATACATTGAGAAACAGGATTAATGGCTCCTTTAATGAGTTCACATGTACCATTGAATTCCTTGCTACGAATATAATTATAATCACATTCATAATCAAATTCGGTACATGAACAAACAGTAGACTTATATTCCGGATCTTTGAACTTTTCGGCCATGTAGCAATCATTGCCTTCCTTTCTTCTATAAAATTCAATCTTTTCACCTAAAAGACATTTATCCCCGGTAATAGATGGTGACCAAAGTTCAAAATCGCTTTTTTCAGGATTCTTATGGTCAATGATACATTTTTTGGTTTTAATAGGTGCAAAATCAAGATAAATCATTATTTCACTGCCAGATTCATTAGAACTATCAAGAATAGTACCAATTAAAAGGAATTTCAAACTTGTACCATCAGGAACTGTCAAAATATCCTTAACACGAACTTTACGATCTTTTTGCTCAACAAATTGATATTTGGTAAAGGTGTTACCTTGGTCTACAGAAAATTCTAAGAAATTGGTTGGAACTTCATCGTTCACTAAAATAAGAATACCTCCATAATCACCAAATTCATAGAGATGGGCATCTTTATGAATTTCAACCCAAGTTTTACCAGCATCACGAGTTAAGAATGTATCACTATCCTTATACTTTTCCAAGGATTTACCAACATTACCAATACCAACCATCATACCAATAGCAGTTTCAGAACTGAAATAGTTACGTGGTTCACGTCTTTCGGTATAACTATGGAAATGAAGATGGCAATCATCATCTCTATCTGGATCACAATCAAATGTCTTACCATAACTATCCCTAGAGGGAGCCTTAACAAAGTCCCATGTAGAACCATCATTAAAGGACATCACCGTTTGAACCATTTTAGAACGTTCATAAGATTCTGGATTTGCAACAATATTTGCTATGGCAATTCCTGGAATGCCAATCATCTTTTCAAAATCAACATATCCATAACTATTACGATTAGTACTTTGTAAGCATGGAGAGAATCTAGTACCATTGCTATTAGACATGAAAAGGAAACCGTGTTCAGAACCTAAGGTTTGACGAGTGAAAATATCCATAAAGATTTTACCAGTTTTGGATTCTAATATAGTAAAACCTGTATCTGGAACCTTAAAGTTTGGTGGGAATTGAGCTTCCTCAAAGAGATTACCATCCGTTGATATATAGAGTTTAGCTTGATCTCTTAATTGTGGTGCAATTTGTGCAACCATCATATATTTATCGAAAATAGCAAATGCAACAGCATCTTGTAATAACTCTTTAGAATGTTTAAAGAAATCGGAAGAATATTGAAGGGTAAGAACGTTATCACCCATAGGTTCAGCCATATTGCCCTTTTTTTCTTTATATACTTGACAGAAAATGCCATTATTATCAGGTCTGCTAAATTTTTCGGTTTTAGCCCATTCACAATTTTTAACATAAGTTTCTAATTTATCCCATGTTTTACCATAATTTTTAGATGAATATAAAACTGTATGACAATCACCATCAGAGAAAAATGAATTAAATTTACAATCTTCGGCACCAACAAATAACCACCAGCCAGGGTTATTTGGATTAATACTAAAGACTGGAATCTTTAAAGGATTAGCAATGATTGGTAATTCGAAGGAATAAAAGTTTTTACCTTTATCGTTAGTGTAATAACAAGTATTACTTTTAACTGTTATGAAAATAGCTAAATCTTTATGATTTGGTGATTTAATAATACTTGAAAACTTTTCATTCTTTGCAACTGGTTCCCAATCTAAACCTTCATTACGACTAACAAACAATTCATAATACTTATTAAGGTATACGATTGTTTCACTATCTTCAAAGTAGAACCAATCTTCAATAGTTTCAATGCGATGTTCCTTTCTAATAATATCATTGCTACTACCAGAATTATCTTCACCACAAATACGCTTTACAGGTTCATCATATTTAAAAGATCCAGTACAAGTAGAAGCAGCAATTTTACGATAACCGGAGCTTCCATTGAAGACTTCACCTTTTCTACAATTTTCTGGTTGTTTTGGATCAACACCATCAAGTACACATTTACCATATGGATCTCTCCAGTAAGAAAAGTCGCATTCGTAATCCATTTCAGAACATGGACAATTTTCTTTATTAGTTTTTCTTTCAAAATCACCAACATAACAATCAGAATCAGCCTTCTTTCTTTGATAAGTGGTTTCATGTCCAAGTAAACATGTCTTTTTACCATTTCCAGAAACCTTCCATTCTTCAAAATCACTCTTACTACATGGTTTCTTTAAGATGTTTTCAAAATTAACACTGGTTGAAACTACCTCACCAATTTGTCCTTGTTTATAACCAAGAATAAAAGCATACATACTCTTACTGTTTGGATCAGAGGTTAAGGTACGTAAATAGACCTTATCAGTATTTAAGAATTGATATTCATTCCAATCTTTACCATAATTAGTAGAGTAATATAAAACATTTGTTGGAACATCTTCTTGAATTAAAACTATAATTGATCCTTGATCAATAAATTCCCATGAATATACACCTTTTTTAATTAATTTCCATGTTAAACCAGCATCAACAGACATATAAGTATCAGCATTACTAATATCTGTTAAATTTGGACCAACATTACCAACACCTAATAAAATACCAGTAGCACTTGGATTTGAATATAAATAACCAACAGAGACTGATTCTTCAATAGATGAATGACTATGTAAGTTTAATCTACAATCATCCTTAGAACATGGGACTTTTCTATTATCTAAATCATATGGTCTTGGGATTGGATTCCAGGTAGCACCATCATCAAATGAAATAACAGTTCTTGGTTTATTATTTTTTGGAGAAACTTCATTGACTAAAATAATGCCTTCAACACCTTGTACTTTTTCAAAATCAACTACACCACCAAATGATACGTTAGTTCTTTCTAAAGCTTTGTTATAATATGTACCATCACTATTACTAATATATAATGTACCATATGAACTAACTTTGAATTTACTATCTTCTTTATTAACATTTAAAAATAATCTTCCAGTGGTTGATTCTAATACAGTAAATGAATTTTTTGTGATATCAACATCTGGTGGATATTTAGCATCCTCAAATTTTTTACCATCAACAGATATTTTTAATTTAACACTGTCATTGTATTCAACAGCAGTTACTAAGTATTTAGATACGACAAAATAATTAATAACATTTTCTTGTATAATTGTCTTTTCAATTCCTCTTCTAGTCGGTTCATATAATGTTAATGTCATTGATGAAGTTAAACTGGAATCAGAATGAACCAAACAATAAACAGCATCAGTTGGAACATCAATCTTAAAATCAACATCCAAAGCAAATAAGCATTTTCCTACATTTTTATCTAAAAACTTCCAATCTTTACCATTATTGTGAGTGAAATAAGCCTTTTTGAAAATATCATTAAAACATAAAATAAAAATAACATTTAAAATCTATGTTATAATTTGTTTTTTACATTTATTTTTAGAATATAGTATTAGCATTGTAATTACCTGAGTATAGCATTCATTTCTACTTTTACAATTATTACCACCTTCACCAGTAAAAACTAAATAATCAGGTTCTGTTGGGTGGAAATCAATGATTGAAACACCTAATCTATTATAAGATTGATTATCTGGTGTATCTATCTTAAAGAAATGTCTACCTTTTCTCTTTCCATTTGATAAATATTCTTTTAAGCAATCATCTGTCATCCAAATTTCAGAATTAGAGAAAATAAAGTAAGCTCTCTTATCATCGACATCATGAAGAATCATTCCAAATATGGTATAATCTTCAAAAATTCTTTCCCATTTTGTACCTCCATCTGAAGATATATAAGTTAAACCATTAATAGTAACTAATAAAATTACATCAGAATTCCTAAAGTATACAAATTTTTGAATTTCTCTTTCAAAAGTAAAAGATGATGAAGATGGTTTATTTGATCCCCACAATTGAAGATTAGCATCAACAAGAGTTTCTTGTTTAACGCATTTTCTTTCAACCATATTACTAGATTCTTTATTTTCTTTCAGTTTATCAATGCATACATTTCCTGGAATTTTCTTTACTCCAGATGGTCCAAAATAAAATGAATTACACTCTTTTGGTTGATATATTAACGAGTCAACTGGTTTACAAGAAAAGATACCTGTTTTCATTGTCTCAATTTCATCATACTTGAAACCCACTTCGCAATGATAGTCATCAGTTTCACATTCACATGATTCAAAAGAACTAGACATAAACTTAGATGAAATATAATTTCTACCCATTTTTATTATACAAGATTTACCTAATTTTCTACGTAATATCTTTCTTTTTAAGCCATTCAAACAAATAGATTTATTATCAGTAGATAGCATATTGACAATTTCAATTTCATTATCAGAACACTCTTTTTCATCATCCAAATTGAAACTAATTCTCAATGAATAAATTAATTTTGATTTTTTATTAGTTAATACAACCATATATTGTTGTTCTTTATTGTATTCTTCGGTTAAGTCAAATATTCCCTTAAACTGTAATTTATCATATTTAATATCAGTTTCTATTGGAACATATGACCATGTTTCACCATTATCAGTTGTGTATGAAATATCTAAAATATTTTTTGAATTGTTATTAAAGAATTTATGATGCTGTGATACCAATACAGATAAACTACCATGATTACTATCAATACTATATGACTTAAAATCTCTTATAATTTTCCATTCTAAGCCACCATTCAATGACATTAAGGTATATTCTCCCTTTTTATTTGTAACTTTTCCTGTACAAATTGCTTTTCCAGAATAAATATCATCGGTTTCTGATAAAATTAAAGAATTTAAATTAACTAATAAAGGAAGTGATTGTCCATATTCAATAACATTCATGTTATTCCAATTAACACCATTATCTAAACTGATTTTTGATATTTGAATTTCATTATCATTAGTATTACAAATAATTATATTTTGGTTATATGTTTGACATTTAATTTGATGCTTTCTATTGTGTTTTTTATTATAAGTTTGTTCAATAGAAAATCTCTTCAATAAATAATTTCCATCAAAACTGATGGAATAAAAAGAATGAACATCATTTCTTACTTTTTCTGATTGCTTATATTTTATTTTTTTATTAATTTCCACATTATTATCATCATTACCATCATCGTAATCACCATTATTGTCATCATTATTGTCATCATTATTGTCATCATTATTGTCATCATTATTATCATCATTATTATCATTATCATCATCATTATTATCGTCATCATTATTATTATCATTATTATTGCCATCGTCCTTATCTCCTCCATTATTTTCATTAGATTTTTTTGAACTTATAATAACACCCACGATATCGTTTTTGGTATTCTTCAAAAATTCAAATATCTATATTAAAATTATTATATACGCGCCATTAATAATAATTAGCATACTTATCTTATTAATATATTAACATACCTGATTAGTATTATTTTCTTCTGTTACTGAGTATAATGTTTTTACAAATGTATTACCATCAGTGGATATCCATAAATCATTTCTTGTTTCACCAACCTTATTAACAGTTTTAATGATATGAATATATAATTATTTATTATTATAATTATTATAGCTATTATTTTATCATTTATAAATGTGTCTTACAGTTGGAATTATAATTTTAAAATCGTCTGCTATAATATCAATAGGATTTCCAGAAAGAAAAACTTTATCATAAGTATCGAAATTATCAATACTTCTTAAAATAATATTCTTCTTCGTAATTGGATTTTTTTGAAGACAAAATATTGTATTTTTATTTGGAAAATCAAAAAATAAACATTTTTCAACATTCTCAAGTGTTTTAGTAAAGTTTAAAGTTCTATCACTTAAATATAACTATTGGATTAAAATTTATATTTATATAAAAAAAAATTAGAAAATAATTATATATATATTATAAAGGTATAAAAATGTATTGTTTTTCTTTTTTTAAAAAAAAACTACATGTATTATATTAGAATTGAGACATACATTCCTAGTACATGTAGTATTACATTCTCTTCCAAGTATTAAGGCTTGGGTGTTTTCTTGATTAAATAATAAGGTTTTTCTTATTATATCAAATTCATAATTTATAAAAGACCAATTACTTCCTGAATTTACACTTTGATAAATAGAATTTTTTGTTATAGCATATAATTTCTTTATTTATTAAATGAATAAAAAATTAATATTTTTAAGAACATAATGTCAATTATTTTTATATTAATATATAATTTATAAAAAAGAATAAACTCCTTTAAAATTATAAAAAAAAAAGTAATATATATTATAATTACATTTTCATCAAAAGTATCTTTAATAATGTCTTTAACATTTTCATTTTCCATTTCTGGAATATTTTTCCATGTTATACCATTGTCTATTGAAATAGCTACATTGTTTCTTTTCTTACTTTCACCATAATATAATAAATTCTAAAGTATAAAAAGTAATAAATTAAACAAAATATATATATATTATAATTAATAATAGAATATCAACTTTAACCATTATTATATTAAAAAATATATTACATTTGAAGTTTTAAATTTAAAAATTTTCTTTGGTTCAGAAAGTAATTCAGTTGTTTGAGTTTTTACAACAATAGCTTGACAGTAATATATTGTACTTAATATATATACTATATATTTATATATACTATTTACATGCATGTTGAAATACATGTATCTCTATTCTAAAAATTAAAAAAAAAAAGTTTTAATAATTTAGATTATATATTCTTATACTATAAAAAAAAAGAATAAGGTTTATTATTGTAGTTTTATCTTATTTTATTTTTTATTTTTTATTTTTTGCTTTTTTGAAATTTTTTCTCTTTTTTTTTTTATTACTATTATTATTAATTATTTTTTCCTTTCTTGTTTTGTGTTGTATTTAACAAAATACTCAAAAAATAAAAAAATTAATATAGAAAATTATAATTAATTTTTAGCCAATATACTTTTTCTAATTAAATTTATTAATAATAAATTTTAAACTATTTAATTAAATAATCAATATCAAAATTTAAATTATTATAATTATTATTATTTTTATTATTATTATTATTATTATTATTATTATTATTATTATTATTATTATTATTATTATTATTATTATTATTATTATTATTATTATTATTATTATTATTATTATTATTATTTATTATTATTATTATTATTATTATTATTATTATTATTATTATTATTATTATTATTTTATTATTATTATTATTATTATTATTATTATTATTATTATTATTATTATTATTATTATTATTATTATTTACTAAAATACTAATAAACTAATAATAAAGATAATATAATACTAAAATATAATAATGTTTTTTCTGCTTTTGTTTTATTTTATTATCTTTTTTTTTTTCTTTTTTGATAATACTTATTTATTTCATAATTAATATATTAATTATAGGAAACAAAGTATTTAAAATATTAAAGATAATCATTACTTAATATTTACATAATAAAGTATTTATTTACATTTGAATAAAATAAATTATTATATTACTTTGAATAAAATCTTTTTATTTACATATTTACAAACAGATAAATATGATTAACTATTTTTAAAAATATCAACAGATTAATTTGAATAAAAAAGAAAAAGAAAAGAAATAATAAGAATTAAAATAAATAAATTAATAAATAATTTTAAGTGTTGTCATAAATACAAATTTTGATTTTTTAGGAATAAAAAATATTTTTAATAGATTAATAAAATAAAAACTATCATAATATAAAATATCCTTTTTCGTAAAAATATATTTTTTATAATTTAAAAAAAAAAATGAAATGAAAATAATAAATATCAAAAAAAATAATAATAAAATTTAATTTTTTTTTAATAATAGATATTTCTTTTAAAACATGTAAATTTATGGGTAAATTAATAAATTAATACCTTATAAAATATTAATTTATTTAATATTTTAATACAAATATATTTATGATAATCTATAGTATAATTTAATGTGTATGATTGTCCGTTTTCTTTTGTTTTTATTTTTTTATATATTTTTTTTTATCATTTATATTTCTGTCGTATCCATAGTTGAAGTTGACGATATTGCACTAAGTACATCACTTGAACTTTTTGTAAGATTTATTAATTTATTCGTGGTTTCTTTAGTATTTATTGTTGAATTGGTTGTATTTGGTGAAGATGCTGATTCTGTATTAATTTTATACAAGGATTCACATTCTTCTAATGACGACGGTACCTTTTCTGGAGGCAACACATAATTTTCGGTTATTGGATATGGATATGTATTTAATGGATTGCAATAGTATAAATCAGGTTGGTAATAATTTAAATATATATTATCATTACTATATAATCCATATAAATCATTATATGGTGCGCTTCCATTTAATAGCTCAGTTGTTGATTGAGTTAAAGGTAGTGTAGAATCTTGTGATAGAGTAGTTTGTAATAATTGTGTATCAGCTTGAAGTGGATTTGTCATTGATAAAGAAGTTGCTAATATAATAATGATAAAACTTTAGTATATTTTGGTTTTTTATTAATTTTCCAAAAAAATGAAAAAATAAATTTAAATTATTACTTTGTAATGTACTTGTCGCTGTTGGGTTTGTTGTTTGGAGAGAGTTAGAAGTAACACCTTTATTTTCAGCTTCAGCTTCCTGCTTAAGTTGTTTTTGAGTCTTTTTTCTTTTTTGTCGTGTTTTTTGTAATCCTTCTTTATCATTAGATTTAGCTGTTAATGCAGCTTTTGGGTCAGTTGTACCATTTTGATTCTGTTGTTGTTGCAATTGTTTCTGTCTTTTATATGGACCTCTTCTAACACCTTTCTCTCTTGGTTTTCTTTCACCGTCAACACTACATTTCATATTCATATAAATACATAATATATATTATTAATATTATATTAAATTTCTATTTTTTTATTTATTATTTAAAATAACTTACCATGTAGAACAAAGATCCATTTTTATACATCGGGCACATGGACGATTTTCATCACACTAATATAAAATAATAAAATATAAATATATAATTTTAAATTTAATAACTATATAATATTAATAACAAAAAAATAATACTTAATATATACCTTTTTACAAGCTTTTCTACAATTTACTGTAATTATTTAAAAAATAATAGTTTATTAATAATTTTTTAATTTAAATAATTTCAAAAAATTAATTATGAAATCTAATTTAATAATTACCACAAGCAACTTTAACTTGATGTCTCTTTCTTACTCTCACAGTACCATTAGCATTGGTAATTGTATTGTTGTTATTTTGAGTTTTTGATGATGTAGTAATTGTTGCAGCGGTATTTGATGCAGGTTTTGATACTTCAACAACAGGTACTGTCTTCAAACTTTCAACCGAAACTGTTGTGGAAGATGTTGAAATTGATGGTTTAGTAGCATTAATTTGAGTATTAATAATTTTTGTTTCAACTGGTGTATTTATAACAGTTTTTGCTGAATCTATAGTTTTTATCGAAGCATTTATATTAGCTTCTTCTTTTTTAACCTCCTCCTGTTTTAGAGGAGTAGCTTTTACATCAATATCCATTTTTGATGTATCAATTTTAGTTTTAATAGGAACAGTTGTATCAGTAGTTATTACATTTGCAGTATCTTTTAATGTTAAAGACTCTTCCTTTTTAATATTTATTTCATTCTTTATAGGAGTTATTGTTTTTATTGATTTTTCTGATTCATCTTTATCAGATTTATTTACAATACTATCAGGTTTAGAACTTAATGATTTAGAATTTTCAGCGCTCGTTGATGGAACAGCAAAATTACGAGCATTTCCAACAGTTGTATCAGTAGTCAATGTTTCGCCCCCTGTCAATGGGTTAGTTGTTACAACATCACCAACTAATGATGAAGAACCTGCTTTTTTATACATATCTTTTATATTTTGAGGAATTCTACCTCCATTAACAAAATGAAAATATTTCTGTGAAGGATGATTTGGCAATCTATAATGTTGACTTATTCCACTACCATGTAATGGAGGCATAACAAATGGTGAATTTAAAGCAGGATTTTTAGATAATTTTGAATATTTGGATAATGGTATTGGAGCTGAAGATGGTATATTATCAAGAGCTTGATTAAAACTATTTGCTGGTATAGGATCAACTCCTGGTGGGATTTGAGGATTTTGAGCAGCTAATGCTAATGATCTTGGGTTAATTAAAGGATTATGTGGGAATGCACCCTGTGGATAATCCATAGGATTTGGACAATAATATCCTGGATCGTTAGCATAATAATTATTAAAATTTAACTATTATATATTATAGATATATTAATATTACATTATAATATATTATTTAATTAAAATATTTAAAATATATATATTTAATTTTTTTTTATTTTTTTTATAATTATTTTCTTAATTTTTATATTTTAAATATTTACCTGGGGATCAAAAGGTAAAGAATTGTCAAATAGAGATGGTGGTGGTAGTGGAACATCTTCAATATTTCTATCAAATGTTTGTGCTTCATAAATATTATTAAAATATGAGTTATATGGATCAAATTGATTAAATTCATCATGCATTAAAAAAGGATTTGGTCCTTGAGGCCAATTTATTTTATTTGGAAAATTTTCATTTATATTTTCAACTGCAAGAGGGTTATAACCCTCTGGAAGTTTGCATCCATATGCAAGTTCTGCAGGATTATTAATATTAAGTGCAGCATATTCTTCAGCCGCACCTTCTGGATTCATAACATAAGGATCCTGTAGCATATAAGCATTTAAGTCAGGATTCTCGTATTGATCAATCCCATTAGGCTTTATATACTATATTTTTATTAAAAAACCATTTTAAATAAGTAATTTTGCATTAAGAATTTTTATACTTTTATACTGTTACTTACATTATTCCTATCATCTAACAATCGTGTATAATTTTGAAAATTTCTATACTCATCATCAGATCTCGACAACATATCCTTTATAAAGCAACGTTATTATCAAATTATTGCTACTATTTATTATTGTTATTATTGTTATTATTATTATTATTATTAAAATTATTACAATTTAAAGTTCCAATTATATTTATTGAATTGAAATTTTCTTTTTTTCTGAAAATAAATATATTTTCTAATATTGAATCAGATATAATCGTTTATTGGTACTGTAAATAAGAAATTTATATTTTTATTATGCTAATTATAAAATAGGCTTTGCTATTATAATAGAACATAATTATTTAAAATAGAAATAGATTTATATATAAATATTGATTAATATACTCAATTATATTTTAAAAGATATAATTAATATTTAATTTTTTCTAATATTATCACTATTTATTATTATTATTATTATTATTATTATTATTATTATTATTATTATTATTATTATTATTATTATTATTATTATTATTATTATTATTATTATTATTATTATTATTATTATTATTATTATTATTATTATTATTATTATTATTATTATTATTATTATTATTATTATTATTATTATTATTATTATTATTATTATTATTATTATTATTATTATTATTATTATTATTATTATTATTACAATAATAAAATTATAATACGTTTTATCCTGTTATATCTTTTAGTATTATTTAATATTATATGTGAATTATTTATCAATGTTACTTTTTATAATATTATACTAATGTATATTTATAAGATTTTTATTCCTTTATTCTTTCCTTTTTCTATAATTTTTATAAGGATGCTGCAATTCTTTAATGAAACAGTATTTATTTATATTATTATGTTTTATTTTATATAACTTTTTGAATACTTTAAATATATTTATTATTTGTAAAATAAAGGATATATTATATATATAATATATCTTTTTTTCCGTTTTTGATATACTTTCATATATATTCATATATATATCTTACATTTGTCCTTCAAAAAAAAAAAAAAAAAAAAAAAAAGAATATATATAAAGTTTATATTTTTAATGTAGCTGGTTTTCAATATATTCCGGTTATTTTT
This sequence comes from Piromyces finnis, assembly GCA_002104945.1. Classification (NCBI taxonomy): domain Eukaryota; kingdom Fungi; phylum Neocallimastigomycota; class Neocallimastigomycetes; order Neocallimastigales; family Neocallimastigaceae; genus Piromyces; species Piromyces finnis. The sequence continues at coordinate 190,574 of MCFH01000070.1, read as the reverse complement.
TATTTCTTTATTTTATAATTTATATATATATATATATTTTCCTTTCCTTTTATTGAATATATATAACTAACGAAAATATAATAACTCTATTATTGTTATTATTTTATTTTTAACAATTGGTATTACTTAATTCATTAGATAATAATATTTATATATTAATTATTGTTATTGTTATACACTGATTTTATATATATATATACCTTGTTAAAATTAAAAACAGAATATTTACACAATAAAAGAAGATAATTAAAAAATTCTTTTTTTAATTTTTAATTTTTTATTTAAATTATCTTTCATTAATTGAATGAAAAAGAAACACATATATATGTATTTTTATAGCAAGAAGTTCATAGATAAAATAATATCTTCATATCACCTTTTAATAAATTTCTTTTTGTTAAAATTCTTTATAATTTCACCAAAAAAAAAAAAAAAAAAAAAAAAAAAAAAGACTTTACTTTACTATAAAAAAAAAAAAAGAATGTCATAATTAAAAAAAAATGGTTTTAAAAAATTAATTTATTAATTTTGATATAAATTAAAATATAGTACAAATTAGATTATTAAATTTTTAATATAAGTTTTTAAATTTGATTATATATAAATAATATAGAATATATTATAATATAATAAATATAAACTATATAATAATATTCAATATATTATAATAATTATATTAGCAATATTAAATTTGACTTTCACATTTTTACTATTATTATTAGAAGATGATGATCCATTTATATATTGATTAACTTTTTATTTAAAATACTAATTATATTAATGGAATAATTTCATATATAAATCTTTATATAAATGACTCTCTTAATTAAAAAAAAAAAAAAAAAAAAAGTAAAAATGTTAATTAAATTTTGTATATTAAAAGTTTATACTCATAATAAAAAAGAAAAGCTTAATTAAATTGATAATTGTAAACATTATGTATACATTAATCAATCTTTTTTTTTATTTGAAAATGTTATTACTTTGGTTTCTACTTTTATTTATGTTTTTCTTTTTCTTTTCTTTTCTTTTTAAAAAAAAAAAACTTTTAAATAATACTTTTTCTCTATACATATATAAATATTTATTAACTTCTATTATTTAAAAATTAATTTTTATACTTCCATATAAATTATCAATAAATTTTATTATTTATTTTAATTAATAAAAATTAATTATTATAACTATAAATATTTAAGTCTTCATAATTGTAATATTAATTAATAATGTTCATAATTAAATATATATATATATTTATATTTAAGTAAGTAATTAATTTAAAGTAAAAATTATATTTAATTTAAAATAAAATATAAATATATCAATTGTTATAATATTCTTTTATTATTATATACATAGTTATTTATAAGTGTTACAAACTATTTTTTTTTTTTTTTTGAAATATAAAAGGTTAAACAAAAAAAGAAAGAAATCAACTGCTTATTGTAATACTACGAAATAATATAATACGCTAAAGTAAATAGAATATAACAATAATAATACTATTATACTCAGAATCATTACCATTTTTGTATATTAAACATGAAACATTTTATTGACATTATGTAAAAAAAAAAGTTTACACTTTGTAATAAATAAAAGATTAATTTCAAATATATCCCACAGATTTTAATTAATATAAATAACACTTTATCAAATCTAAATATATATGTTAAGTAACCCTGTATATTTTCTTTCAATTATATTAAATTATTAAGAAAAAAATAAAATATTAATTTCAAACAGACAAGTAATAGTTATAAAATAATAAAAACATTCTGTTGGATTACGGATAACTGTATAATAATAAATTTTTTTCAATTCGTAAATAAAATTAAGCTGTACTAATAATAATTCACAGACTAATCTTTCTTTAACTTTATTTATTTGCTTATATAACAACTCATGTTTTCAAAAAATAATAATATTGTATTGATAGTAAATTAAATTAATGATAATACTAAACATATACATATTTTTTTTTATTGAATTAAAATTATGTTACATCAATCTTCTTTTTATTTAAATACAACAACATTCAATTTATTGGTAATAAAAAAATTTTTCCAGTATTTTGATTTATGATTTTTTTATGTAACACACAAAAATTTCTATTTTAAGTAAATTAAATTTTAATTTTTAATTATACAGAATTTTAAAATATGTTTAATATTTTATCATAGATAATAGAATATAGAATACATATATAAATAAGTGTATAGTTAAAATAAAAAACAAATCAATTGCCTATTTTTTTTCTTTTATCTCTTGTATTACTGTAATTTCAAATACTATAGTAAAGGATGAAAACATATTTTTTTAAATTATATATATCCATTTTAAGTTTAATTTAAGGAAACCTTAAATGATTTTTTCTTATTTCTTATTTAATTCAAATAACTTTTGTATATTTAGTAATTATATAATTTATATTAAAAAATTTGTAATACATTATTTTTTTCTTTTTTGTAATTAAATATTTTTAATTCATTTCACATTAAACTTATCAAATATGTATCAAATTTTACTTAACTGTTTTGTTTATTATTTATTATTGTATAATGTTAATATGAAAATAAACATTAGACCTTTATAAAGAACCTTCTTCACGTACCATGTTACATATTACAATAAATAAATATTGACAAATATTGATAAAAACAGGTTTTATCTACAAATTATTTGAATAGAATTTTTTATCTTAATAAATATTTATTTATAAATATTTAAAAAAGCAAAACTTTAATAATGTTTATATATATTATTTTTCTAGAAAAAAAATAAAATATAAAAACTCACAATTATATATTGAGTTTTGATGTTTATTGCTTTATTATTTTGTTATTCATAAAAAAACGAAATAAAATATATCTAATAAAATGAATTATTAGGATTTTGAGGAAAATAAAAATTTATGTTTTGTATGCAATTTACTATTTTTATAATAAATATATTTTAAGTTAATAAAATAAAATACTACTAAATTTATCGTAATATTAGCATCATGCATATATATATAATATTAATAGTGACCGTAAGTATGATTATTATATTTTTATTATAATGGCATAATGACAATAATTCTTAGTTTTTCGGTTATAATCTTTATATTTTATATCATGGGTTAGTGTATAAATTTTATTATTAATATTTATAATATATTATTTTTAATACTATTTTAAAAAAACTATAAATTTTAATTATATTTAAAATATAAAAAATCATTTAAATACTCGATGTTGATTGGATAAAAGTGGCTTACTATATATTAATGTTTTTTTAAAAAAAAAATTTAAAAAATAAAAAAAAAATATATTAGATTATTAAAAGTGACATACAAAATGGGTAAAGTCAATAACAAAAAACTTAAAAGAAGAAAGAGACCAACTGCAACAAATCCTTTAAGTGTATTAAATTCAATTGATGATATAAATGATAATGTTCAAGAAAAAATTGCTGATGCCCTTCCATTAATTGAAAAAGTATATAACAACAAATTTATAAAACATAATAATTATTTTAATATTTACAAAGTTATCAACAAGAAAATATTAATTTTTTTTTTTTACAATATTAAAAAATGTTAAATATAATAATAATAAATAATAATAATTAGTTGTCATCAACTGATGCTAATGAAAGAGCTTGGGCTGCAGCTGGTGTTGCAAATCTTATTCAAAATGATGAAGCTAGAAAATATTTATTAAAAAATAATTTACTTGGTAAATTAATGAACGGATTAACAGATCCAACAAATGAGGTTGTTATAGAAGCAGCTGGTGCTTTAAGGTTTTTATTTATTTTATTTTTTATTATATTACCTTTTTTTTTTTTTTGTTGCCGTTTTATTTTATTTTCTAATGTATTAAAAAGATTATATATAATAATAATGAAATATTTAATAAATTTGATTAATTTATTTTTTTTTTTAAAAATTTCGTATTCATTAATTTAGAAATTTAATTAATGTTGATAACACTATTTGCTTAGAATTATATAACAGAAATATCTTAGGATCAATTACTCCATTATTACCAAAGGTTTTTATATTTTATTCCATTTCATAATTATAAAACTTAATAAAAATATAATCTTATTAATTTTTAATATTTTTAAAATAGATAAATGCTTTAATTTCAAATACTTTAATCCCAATTGATAATAATGATAAAGATATTAAAACTAAAAAGTTTGAAAATAAAATAGCTTATGATTATTCTGAACAAATTATTAACATTATCTGGACTATGAGGTAATATAAATAATATAAAACCGAAAGGTTTAATTAAAATTCAAATTATAAAATTAAATAATAATAGTGATAATAATAATAATAATAATATATATAATTTAAATAGTGAAACTTCTGACAAATTTACAAAAGATATTCTTTCTTGCAACATTGTTCAATTTTTAATGGAATTTATAAAAGCACTTGATAAGTTACCATTTAATTTAGTAAATGTTGCAGCTCAATGTTTAAATACTATAACAGAAGAAAATGAAGACGTTTACAAATATTTCACTGAAACTCCAGACTATATTAATGTATTAAAGACAATTGCCTCTGGTCAAATTCCAATTGCTAATGAATGGGAAAATAATGGAATTTTATTAAAGCTTCTTAGTTCAAGTATATTGTATAATATTAGAAATATTATTTCATTTTCAATGGATGAATTATATTCTATTATATTCAATTCAATTTCATCATGTCTTGATTACAAGACCTCTGACTCTATCAAAGAAATGGTTGCTCTTGCTGAAAAAATGGTAAATATTAAAAATATTCTTTTATTCGATTTGATAAAAATTATTATATAATCCGAAATAAAAATTTTAATTTTTAATTTTTATTATTTATACAGAAAATTGAAGATCAAAAAATTGTCCAAAAAACAAAGAATCTTAAAAACAAAGAATTAATCGATAATGAAGGAAAACCAACTTATGTAATTATATATCTAAAAAATATTTTTAAATAAAGAAATAGTTTAATTAATAAATAAATAATTATATTAAAATTTAAAATAGGAAAGAGCAAAGGTTTTAGAATCTCATTTAACAATTATTCAACTTTCATTAGAAATTTTAGCTAATGTCTGCTCAGAAGATTTAAATGGTATATTATAAGATTTTTATTATTTATAATTAAATAAAAATTGTCAGAATAAAGAGCTATTGTTAGAAAAAGAAAAAGCAATATTATAATTAATAATATATATAATTAATTGCTAATTAATTTTTAATATTAATTTTTAAAATTAGATGGTATGAATAATGAAGAAATAATGGATGAAGGTATGGAAATGGATGAACAAGATGAAGAAAATGCCTTCCTCGAAGAAATGGATAGAATTAATGAAATGCAAAATGAAGATGATATTAATGATAATGCTAATGATGAAAGAAGCAAATATATCATAAATAATGGTATTATTGGAAAAATTATTACATATTGTGAAAATTTCTATGAATATAATGACAATGTTAAAAATTACGCTTCATCATATGTTAACAATACCAATATTATCCAATTAAGATCCATAAATGCTTTAAACAATATATTAATGATGATGCCAAAAGAATGGTATGTTAACAATATTAATGATGTTAAAAATATGTGGGGATGGCTTTATGGTTTAGCTGGTAAAGCTTCAGGATTATTATCAGCTAATAATGAAGAAAAGAATAGTTTAAATGATATAATTGAAAGTATTGTAAACACTATGTGGTCAATAATTCGTGCTGTAGACAGTTTAAATATGAATGAAATTAAGATTGTAAGTAGTTATAATAAATATATATCTTCGTTAAATTTTTAATATAAAATATAAAAATTAAGCAATTTTTATTTTCTAAAAAAAAAAAAAAAAAAGATCCCATCTGAAGAACAAGTATCATCACTCATTGCTACTTATAATAATGTTAACATAACCGATGATTTAAGAGTTCGTTGTGTTGGTGTCTTAGGTTTATTTGCTAAACTTCAAGGAAATGTTTCATTAAATAAGGTATGAAAATAAATTTCAAAAAACATTTTTTAAAACTTAATTTTTGATAATTAAATATTTTGTTTCGAAATTATTAATTAAATATGTATATATTTAAAATAAAAATAAAAAGGTAATTGGTGACTTTTTAATAAACATTCCATCTAACTGTAAGAATATGGAAATTGTTTGTGAAGCTTTAAATGGTATATATGATGCCTATGGTGATAAGTCATACGATTATGATGGACCAGTATTTGTTAATGGTGGTTACTTATCTATATTAAAGCAATCCTATCCAATTGTACAAAGAAACACTAAGTCTATTGATAAAAGAAAGAAGAGAGAATTACGTGATCGTGCTGACGAAACTTTATATAATTTAAGAGCATTCATTCAATATAAATTAAATGAATCTCGTTGTTAAATGAAATGGTAATAGATATTCACGTGTACTACCATTTTATTTCATTTAATATTTTATGAATAAGTGATAAAACACACGATATATATAATATAAACTATTTATTACAAAAATTTTTAGATTACTTTCATTTTTAATAATTTTAGAAAACATTATATAAATATTTACATATCAATAAAAAAAAAAAAAAAAAAAAAAAAAAAAAAAAAAAAAAAAAATTAAATAAATAAATAAATAAAATAAATATATATATTTATAATTTTTTTTTTTTAGAAAGATTTTATTTTGTATAGTTAGTTTTAATAGAAAAGAAAAAAAATGGAAAAGATTTTTTATTTATTTACGATTTTAATTAGTATAAAGAAATTATATATTTTTTAAAAAAAGTAAATATTCTTAATATTGATTTGAAAAATTCATATAAGGATTATTATTACTGTTAATATTATTATATTGATTCATATTAGAATTATCATTATTAGAATAATTCATAGTATTATTAGTATTGGAATTTAAATAATGTTGAGGAATATTTTGATTATAATTATTATCATTGTTATTTAAAATGTTATCAATACTATAACCACTTGGAATACGTCCTAAATTATTATTCATATTACTATTACGATTAGAATAATTCATATTATTTGAATATGAATCGGATTCTAGATGATAATTATTTAAATCATGATCATTCATAACTGAATTATATACTGAATGGTCAGGTGCCATACTATTAGAATAATTCATCTGACTAACATTTGTTGTTGGAATATTATCGTTATAGTTATAATCATGTTGTTGATATTGTTGTTGCATTTGTTGTTGATATTGTTGTTGTTGATTTTGTTGTTGAAGTTGCTGATGTAGTTGTTGTTCTTTTTGTAATTTATGTAATTGTTGTTGTTGTTGTTGTTGTTGTATTCGTTGAGAATAATTATAATTCATTTGTTCATTATTTATATTATTATAATAAGGATTGTTTTGGCGGTCTTCACTAAATATATTATCATTGTTGCTGTTGTTGTTATTATTATTAAACATGCTATTGTTATTAGTCATGCTATTATTATTGTTATTGTTGTTGTTAAACATATTGTTATTATTATTATTATTATCATTATTATTATTCCTGTTATTATTATTGTTGTTGTTATTGTTATTGTTGTTATATTCATACATATTATCCTCATTAATATTATTATTACTACTATGATTACTATTATGATTATTTTGAATATTATAATGATTATTATTTCTATTATAATTATTGAAATTGTTTTCGTTATTATTGCTGTAATTGTTATTTCCTCTACTATTATTAGAGTTACTGAGATCATTAATATTGCTATTATTATAATCATTATTGTTGTCATTAATGAAATTATCATTACTATTATTATTGAAATTATTGTTGTTGTTGTAATTATTAGTAGTGGATATTTTTGTTGTTGTCATATTATTAATATACCCGAGATTTTGATTATTAATATTACTATCATTTTCATTTCTATTGAATTCATTATTATTTTGTAGCTGATATATATTTTCATCATAAAAATCATTTGTTGGTATCATATAATTTTGAATTGGTTGAGCACTTGACATTTGAATCATCAATTGATTCTGATTATTAAAATTATTGTTGGTATTATTTAATGATTGTTGATTAATCATAGAATCCATGCTTTGTTTTTGATTATCCATAGATGAAGTATCAATATTAGATTTTGATTTAAACTTTTTTTCCATCATTTGTAATTTCTCTTCTACACTTGCTAGATTAACATTGATATCATTCTTAAAGGATGTTTGGTATACCATTATATTCTTATTTTTATTATTGTAGTTATCATTTTTACTTCTAACTCTACTCTTATTCCTTTTATTAATTGTAAATGTATTTTCTTTTCTAAAAGTAGTATTATTAATATTAGTATCATTCCTATTATTAAAAATACTAGTATCACTATCACTATCATCATCATCATCATCATCATCATCATCATTATTATTATTATTATTATTATTATTATTATTATTATTATTATTATTATTATTATTATTATTATTATTATTATTATTATTATTATTATTATTATTATTATTATTATTGTTGTTGTTGTTGTTGTTGTTGTTGTTGTTGTTATAATTGTTTTTATAATTAACTGTATTATTATTTTTATTATAAATATAGTTATGATTATTATTACTATCATCATTACTGAATATGTTATTATTGTCACTGTTTTCATTATTATTGTAATTAACACTATAATTAGTATTATTATTATTATTAGTAGTAGTAGTAGTAGTAGTAGTAGTAGTATTACCAATAGTATTATTTGTTGATATTGAATCATTTATATTAATGATATTATTATTATCATTATAATTGCCATAATAATTAGTACTATTATTAAAATTATCATTACTGTTGTTGTTATTGTTGTCATTACTTTCATTATTATTATTATTATTATTATTATTATTATTAGCAGCAACAGTAGTAGTAGTAGTAGTAGTAGTATAACCATTATTATTATTATTATTATTATTATTATTATTATTATTATTATTATTATTATTATTATTATTATTATTATTATTATTATTATTATTTATTATTATTATTATTATTATTATTATTATTATTATTATTATTATTATTATTATATTATTATTATTATTATTATTATTATTATTATTATTATTATTATTATTATTATTATTAATATCAATATCAATATTATTGTTATTGTTATTGTTACTATAAATATCAACATTCATATCAATGCTATTATTAACTGAATTTTTCTTTATATGGTAAATAAAAGATTTATGTTAGATTAATTATAATAATTCAAATAATTATTAATTTATATATAAAAATAAATAAAACTTAATAGTTTACATAAACCATATTATCAGATGTGTTATTTATATCATTATCATTTTTATTGTCTTCAAAGTTTGAAGAAATAGCAAAATTTGATTTAAAACTACTACCATTCGATATATCATTTTCAATACTTGAGATAATTTCGTTTAACGAATTACATATGTTTGGATTTCTTTCTTGATATCTATTAAAAATATTAAATACATAATTATTAATATATAAAATATTAGTTATATTCTAGATAATAAAAATATACAAGTAAATATGTGTTTACTTTTTTTCTTCATTTTTTAATAGCAATGTCACATAATCAACTATTTTTGGATATTGATGAACTAATGACATATAATGTATTTTTCGTATCCTATTATATTAATATACAAATAAATAATGAATTTAATATTGTTCTTTAGTATCATATCATCAATTTATATAAATTTAAAAAAAAAAAAAAAAAAAAAAAAAAAAAAAAAGAAAAAAATTAATAATTACATATTTAAAACAACATCCTGATTTTTTGGTAACTCTGGAATATATCTTATAATTTTTGGTATCAAGTTCTTTATATTTAAAATATAATTATTTGAGATTATTAATATGCATTATTATAATAGTAAGAATTATTTATTTACACATGACTACATACCAAATCTGCTTTAAAATAAGAAGTCTCACTTTGAAGTATGGGTATTTTAAAACTTTTGTCATGTTTTGATATTACTTCAACCTCCTGTTCTAAAGTTGGTATTAGTGAAAGAGACATATCTATTATAGTATTTAATATAATATTTATTCATATATTAATATATATATATATACAGTATATGTTATAATAAAATACAATAAAGGTCTTACAAGATGAATCATTGGTTGTATGTATATATCCATAATTTCCATTATTAAATGTTACAATAGCATATACACGCTTATTCATTAAACTCTTTTGAATAACTTGATATGTATTCAATGGGTTTTTCTATTTTCCAACGTTTTTAAATATGTATCGAAATTTTTCAATTCAATAAATAATTATATACACTAATTGAATAAGTACAATTAATATAAAAATATTTTTATAAAATATACCTGCTTTTCATAAGGTAATAATAAATATCTTGATTTATATGCTGGTAAAGGGGCATCGGTTTCTGTTAAAAATCCAATTATTGAAAATACTTTTGGGAAAAGTGGTTCCTCTTTATATATGAAATTTTATATTTTAACATTAATTTTAACCCTTTTGAATATACAATAGAATAATAAATATTTCATTATAATGATATAAATACATATAAATGCATACTTAATGTTGGATATATTTGTAATGGTAAATTAATATTTCCACAAATACATTCACAATGATATGGTTTATCTTTTAATATATAATAAATATATTGATATTTTAATTATTATAAGGTATAATCATTAACTTTATTAGCTATAATATTTAATATTAGATGTGTATTATTACAATATATTCGATAGAGTTGTTGCAAAACATCATTAAAATCATGAATTTGATTTATTATTTTAAAATATCCCCTATGTTTCTGAACTAAATTGTGAAGATTATTGAATTTATTATACTTTACTCTACTTGTTGTATCCAGTATAATAATTGATAATTTTGATTTGAAATTCATTGAAATCATTGATGATACATCTTTATCTAAAATTTTAAAATTTTATAATATATATTAATATAAATGAAAATTTATTATAATATTGATATCTGATATATAGTTTTTATATAGCAAAATTTTTCAATTCTATTCTATTAACGATTAAATATTTGTACATAATAATAAATAAAAATATCATCTGTATCACACATCATTATTAACCTTGAAATCTATCAATTGTGGCTATTAAAATTATATGTATATCTGGATCTTCTCCCCATTGATTTAAAATTTGTTGGTATATGTTAGTTAACGTTTCAGTAAAAGAGACATTTTTTGTATTATCTTCAATTGTTAACCATCCCGATTTTAAAGACTCTTTATAATTATCAGAATACAATTCTAATGAATGTTTTTGGTATATTGATATGTATTCTGTTTTTGGAATAATATCCAAAAATGAAAGAATACCTTTTTCAACAAATCTTTGAATGTCAGTATAACAATTAGGTATATTTATAGTAAAAATTGTTGGCATTCAGACTATTTAGAATTTTTTTTTCAAAAAGAAAAGAAAGAATAAAAAAAAACACCAATTAAACCTTTAATATAGATATTATTATTTCAATAAGAAAAATAAAGCGTTGAAAATAAAATTTGGTAGAATATATCTGTGTAATTTTTTCTTTCTTAAATTTCATTCATTAAAAATAAGTGAGCAAATACGATTTTAAGAAATAGTTTGAGCTTGAAAAGGAATAATACTTTGTTAAAAAAAAAAAAAAAGAATTAAATAAGTATTGATTGCTCTAAATAATTTAATAACAGATTTTATTTATTATTTATAAATAAGAAGACTATTTTTGTTATTTATATATATTTTAAAAAAAAATGAATTTTTGCATCTATTTATAAAATATCAACAAATTGTAATTTATTCTATTGCAAATACTTTTTAATAAAGATTTTATTTTTCTTTTTAAAATAATTTATTTAAAAAAAAAATATTAAATTATTATTGGTAATAGGGTTAGGTTAGGTTAAATTATGTAAATTTTTAGATCTCAAAAATGTCAAAGCTTTATTTTTTAATAGTGAAAATAAGAATAACATACACTTTGAAATTATAAAGAACATAAAAAATCATTAAATAAAAAATACAATAGATTGATTTTTATATTGTAGCAATAACAAAAAAATAATAATAACAAAAGGAAAGGTTTATAAAAATATATAGTATAGCAAGTATTGCATAAATATATAATTATACAAGGATTGATATTTATTGAACAATTCAAATACAATAATATGATATATTTAGAATTTTAACTAAGATGCTATTTTAATAACATTAATAGCCATAATTAATTGCAAAACAAAACAAAACAAAAAAAAAAAAAAAAAAATCAAAAATACAATTAAAGTTAACAACTATTAAAATAATATAAAAGAAATTGTAAAGATAGAATAAGTTTTTTTCCCAGAAAAAAAATTATTTTAAATTTTTAGTATATATTCAGATGACTGATTATTAAAATGCTTTAATAATATTATAATTAAAAGCTTTATTAATAACAACTAATAATAAGTATTACTAAATATTTATTATATGTTATTATCATGGTTGTAGAGTTACACTTTCATTTTTTTTCAAAAAAAATATATAAAATTATATTTTCTCATTTTCTGTATATAAATATTTAAAATATTATTACAATTTTTTTTTTGAAAGGGTTGAAGTTCAATTTTTATTTACAATTATTTATATATATTATTTTAATAAGAATATATAATTTTTAATATAAATGTATCTAATAAATTTCTTTTCTAATAAATAATATTTAAAGTATTTAAAATAATATATTACTATTTTATTCTTAATATATTAAGTTATACATTAATCCAATAATATTTAATATGCAAAAATGATAAAAAATACATTTTAAAAATAATGAAGTAAATATTATCCAATCAATTTAAAGTTTGTTTGAAAATTTTTTTTCAAAATATATATACTAAGGAATGAGATCTAAATTTTTTTTTCTTCACACTTAAATTTTATAACATTATAAAATTATAAATATTTATTAATAAAATGGCTCGTAAATTCTTTGTCGGTAAGAATCAAAGAAAAAAAAATGAATAATTATATGAAAATATAAAATATGAATTATAATTATAATGATAGTAAAGAAAAATTAAAGATAATAGAAAATGTGTATTAATAAATAATTATATAATTATATTATAAATAAAAATTATAAATAAAAAATGAACAATTAAATTAAATAGGAGGTAACTGGAAGATGAACGGTAACACCGCTCTCATCAAGTCCCTTGTTGCTGAAACTCTTAACACTGCTAAGTTAGACGAAACTGTTGGTAAGATTTGAAAAAAATAATATTAAAATAATTTTTAAAATAATATAAATTATTTGAAAAATAGTTTAGATGAGTTATTAATACAGTTTATGCGTATGAATAATTTGCATTTAACAGAAGTTGTTATTGCTCCACCAGCTGTCTACTTAGAAAAGACTCGTGCCACCGCTAACAAGAACATCGGTGTTGCTGCTCAAAACGTTTACTACAAGAAGAGTGGTGCTTACACTGGTGAAATCAGTCCAGAAATCCTTAAGGATGTCAACGTTGACTGGGTTATTCTTGGTCACTCTGAACGTCGTGAATACTTCAAGGAATCCAACGAATTCGTTGGTGAAAAGACTGCCTTCGCTCTTGAAAACGGTCTTAAGGTCATCCCATGTGTTGGTGAAAAGCTTGAACACCGTGAAGCTGGTAAGACCATGGACATCATCTTCGCTCAATTAAAGGCTATTGCCGATAACGTCAAGGACTGGACTAACATCGTCATTGCCTACGAACCAGTTTGGGCTATTGGTACCGGTAAGGTTGCTACCCCACAACAAGCTCAAGAAGTTCACGAACAAATCCGTAAGTGGTTAGCTGACAACGTTTCTGCTGAAGTTGCCGAAAACACTCGTATCATTTACGGTGGTTCCGTTAACGCTAGCAACGCTGGTGAACTCTCCAAGGAAAAGGATATTGATGGTTTCCTTGTTGGTGGTGCTTCCCTTAAGCCAGACTTCGTTAACATCATTAACGCTCGCTTATAAAGCCAGGATCAAAGTGCTTCAAGTGCTTTAAATAATGAATCAAAACCAACAAACTCTGAACCAGTTATAGGTTCCTCTAGTTTATCATGCTGTACTATTTGTTAAAAAATTTAACATCTACAAAGTGTGCTAAATTTGAAGTAGTAATAAATAAGTATTACTAAAATCATTACATAAGAAGAAAAATAAAAACAAAACAACAAAAGAATAGATACAAATAAAAAATAAGAATGTAACAAATAACAAAAATAACAAATATTAAAAAAAGAAATGCAAAGCAAATAAAAAATAAAAAAATTAAAGAAATAAATATAAATCAAAAAATTATTATAATTTTGTGTTTTTAATTTTTATAACGTATAAGTTTTTAAAAAAAATTGGAAGTGTTATATTATTGGATGTATATATCAAAGATGGATAAAAGGTTTTTTGTTAAGAAATGTTATAATTTAAAAGTTTTTTATCATTGATTTTATACCTATTCAAAAATTAAAGTTTATATATGGGCGTTTCAAGAGCGAATTCTAAACTCTCCATCAATAAATCTGGTTAAAAAAAAGCATGTTTTAACATGCCGTTTTGTCTGTGATGGATTGCCGGAGTTCATAAAGCCGTATCGTTTATATCTTTATACTCTATCTCAAAAGATTTGAATATTCCTCCATTGTCAGCCAAATGTGCGTTAGCTCAGGTTAGATGTTTTAACAAATGGAAAAACTCAAATTGTATTATCTCACACCTTGTCAATTACATTCCTAAATTTAGAAAATACACGTGGTGCAAATCAAGTAGGACACTTGATAAAAAACTAAAGAAACATGGGGATGTTAAAGCAGTTAAAAACTTTTATTGGAAAGATCTCAAAGGGAATTCAATCAAAGCGCAATATTATGATGATAATAAATTTATTGAAACTAAAGATTTTATTAAATTATGTTATGAATACCCAGAGTTTGCCTATGGCTTCTACTGGCTATTGAAAGCAAGAAGCGGATACAAGTTGGATGCTAGAGTTGCCAAAGCTGCTAAATTTGTTGATCCAGTTTGTCCTAACTACTGTCCATGTTGCAAGTGTGGAGATCAAAGTATTAAACATTGGTTATTAGATTGTCCAACATTTAGAGATATCCGTATTAAACATTATGATTCCATAGTCCAGCTATTAAATTTTTTCAGTCAACGTAATTCCAATAGTCCTATCAATAATAATGAAATTGATAATGTCAGTAGAGATAGCAATAACAGTAATAGTAATAGTAACAATAATAATAATAACAATAGTAATAATAACAATAGTAATAATAACAATAGTAGTAATAGTAATAATAGAAATAGTAATAATAACAATAGTAGTAATAGAAATAATAATATTAATAATGATAGCAATAGTGAAGATAATAATTCTAATTTAGATAGTAATTTAGTTAATGATAGTAATAGTTCTAATAATCCGGTGAATATTAATGTGTATGATTATTCTAGTGTGTGCAGTAAAATATTTAAATTCCTTCTTGGGGGAAGAAGTTTTAACAATATTAATTACAATTCAAGGGAATGGAAAGAACTTTGTAAGCGTCAGATTCAATCTGGTACTAATGAAGGAACACCATTCTTGACGGTAACCGCGGAACTTCTAACCAAAATCATGCCTTTTGCTATTGGCCAGCAATGGTCAATGTTCAAAAGGTTTGAAGCAACATCCAAGAGCGTCAATGCTGAAGAAACAGTAAGACAGGCCAGGAGGGCCAGCGCAACCAATGGAGATCATAATTTTGTTCCATGACAAAATTTTGATCTTTGGCTCGGTGTCCCATTGGAAGTCAAATACAATTATTATACTTTAGTATGATAGTGGCTTTCTTACTTTAATTAAAATTACTAGAATACATTATACCCAATTTTTATTCATTTGTGTTTATTTAAACATATTTTTTTTATTTTTATTTATTTTTAATTTTTTATTACATGTATTATAATTTTAATTAAATTAATAATAAAGTTTAAAATATTTGATGCCGTTAAAAAAAAAAAAAAAAAAAAAAAAAAAAAAAAATTCATTTGTTATAACTATTCAAAAGTAAATAAAGAGTATTCATAATGATAAATTAATACATAATAAGATTCTTTTGATTCCAATTTTAATTTTGAATTATTATTTATAAATTATTTTTTACTCTATAAAATAAGGCTTTTTTTTTTTTTTTTTCATTTGAATATATAGATTGTAATAAATTTAACTTTGCTTAAATTAAAAATAGGTAAACTAATGAGAAATGTTTGAAGACACATTTATTTATCGTTATAATATAATATTTATATATATTTGTATTTATTGTAATTGATTAAAAATGTTTTATGTTAGTAATCACCGTATTTACTAAATTAGGATAAAGTCATTTTAATTTAATATAATTTCTTTCCTTTTTTGTCAAACTTCTTTATATGGTAAATATCACAATGGATGGATGAAAAATTAATTAAAATAAAAATACATTTTTTAAAAAACATTACATTACATTATAATACATTAGCATTTAAAAATAAACATTCGTCGTCGGTCTATAGATCTCAAGAGGTCATCTATTTTGTGATGCAAAAAATGAATAAGAAAATTAATTTATATTTATAATTAATTTAATATATAAATAATATGTAGTTGTAATAAATTTAATCAAAAGTATCATTGATTTTAATTTAAATATAAAAAGTTTAATTATAAAAAAATAAAAAATCATTTTTATTATTATAATAATTACAATTTAATTATTACTATTTCAAACATTGAATCGTTAAGCCAAAGAATACTTTAACATATATTATAATAAATTATTAACATATATTAGAATATAATCAAAGTTAAAAAATATTTTTTTTGTTAGTGAAATCCAATAATAAAAATTATCCATAATCCATAGATGATATAATTATTCATAATTTATTATAATAATGATTTAATGAAATAATTATATTATTTTGGTAAATATTAATGCAACTATATTAATTTTTAATATAGAAATTCAAAAGGGTTTATATAAATAAAATTTTCCCTTTTTCTTTTTAAAATAACTTTTGTAAATAAATAAAAAAAAATAAAGGTAAATTTTAAAATAATTTGAAAAGATTAAATTAAAATTTAAAAATATATAGTATTGTAAAGTAATATTAAAGAAGATGTAAAAATAATGAATTTAGTTTTAATGAGGCAAAGTAAAACAAAATAAAAAAAAAACAACAAATAATGGATAAAGAATATGTAAAAGATTATAAATAACAGTAATAATTCAAAAAGAAAAAAAAAATAAATAAATAAAAAGTTTTTAAAAGTTAGTTATAAAATATATTTTAAATATATTTTAAAAATTATCAAAAAAAAAAAATATTTATTTATAAATAAAAGCCATCAAATAAAAAAAATAAAAATTAATCAATTTATGGTTTATAGTTTATAGTAATAAAGATAAAAGTATTATTAAGGTAGATATACTAAAATAAATTTTAAAAAAATAACAAAAATAAAAATATATAGTATATATTATTATTATTCATTTTTAATATTTGTATTCGTCGATAAATAAATATATAAATAGAATTAAATAAAACTTATTTTATAAATATTTATTAATCAAAAATAATAAACAATAAAATAAAATTGTAAATAATAATAATAAAAAAAAAAAAATCTCATATCAATTTTGTTATTATATTAACATTTTTTTTTATTTATTTATTTAAATATAATAATCTAAATATATTAACATTCTTATTTTATTTTTATTTTTTACTTTATATATTTTTTTATTATTTTGCTAGTATAAATATAATCAAATATGGCCTCCAACAGAAATAGAAAATTCAAGTTAGTTTTCCTTGGGGTAAATGTTATTTCTTTTCTTTTTTTTATTATATTAATAGTAAAAAATAGCATAATTTATATGTTAATTATTTTTTTTATATATTTAATTTTAAAATAGGAACAAAGTGTTGGAAAGACTTCTTTAATTACCCGTTTTATGTATGATACCTTTGATACCAGTTACCAAGTAAATAAATAAATAAATTTAAAAAAAAATATATATATTTTTATAGAATTAAATTGAAAATATGAAAATTAGTATTTTACATATATTGACCATTTAAAATTGAATAATTCGTTTTATCATATAATTTATTATTATTTGTTTTTTTTAGGCTACAATTGGTATTGATTTCTTATCTAAAAATATTCAAATTGAAGATAATTCTGTTCGTTTACAATTATGGGATACTGCTGGTCAGGTAATAAATAAAAGATATACTTTATATTAGAATATAAAAGAATTGATTAATTATGAAATACAATATATTCTATTTTTGAATATTAAGAATTTTTTTTTTTTTAAAAAAAGTTTTTAATAAAGTAGAAATAATATCATAATTTGTTATTCAAGTTTGTTAATCCATTTTATTTTTTTTATTATTATTATTACATCTTTCTTTTATATACCTATTAATGATTTTCAAACAATGTAATCATCAAATAAATAAATAAATAAAAAAAAAAGGAACGTTTCAGATCATTAATTCCAAGTTATATTCGTGATTCATCTGTTGCACTTATTGTTTACGATATTACCAATAGAAATTCATTCACAAGTCTTCTTCATTGGTATGAAGATGTTAAAGCAGAAAGAGGAGAAAATGTTATTTTCGTTTTAGTTGGTAACAAATCTGATTTAGATGAAAAGAGACAAGTTTCTACAGAAGAAGGTGAAGAAAAGGCTAAAGAATTTAATGCTATGTTTATGGAAACTAGTGCTAAGGCTGGTCATAATGTTAACGCATTATTTAAAAAGATTGCTACTACTTTATTACAAAAAACTCCAGTTGAACAATCTAAGCCACAAATCATTACCATTGATCCAAACCAAAGAATGAATGAACAAAATGGAAATTGTGCTTGTTAGATAAACCACTTTTTTAATTCCATTTTTTTTTTTTTTAATTTCTTATGAACATTGCAATAACCTTTTTATTTATATATATCTTTTAAATATATATAAATAAGTATATATATATATATAAAAGGCTAATTATCGTTTTTTTAAAAGTAATATCAAAAAAGAAAAAGAATTATAGTTTTTAGTTTATATATATAAATTTTATAATTTAAAAATTACAGATTTTATTATCAGTAAAATCTAACATACCATTTTTAACACCAATTTTTTTTTTTTTATTTTCCTTTTTTTAGATTCTTTTTTTTTTTTTTTTTTTATCTAGTTTTTTATTATGATGTTTATATAGAAATTATTGGATTATTTATAGAAAGAGTAAACTATTCTAAATGATAAATAATTAAAAAACTAATGTCATGATGAATTATAATAATAATAATAATAATATAAAAAAAAAAGAGGAGAAAAAAAAAGAGAATAAAATTTTAAAAATAAATAAATAAATAAATAAAAAAAAAAAATATTAAATAATAATCATTTTTCCTTTTTTTTTTTTTTTTTTTTTTTTTACCAAAATTGATGGTTTAAAAAAAAAAAGGATCCCTAAAATGATCCAATTCTTTTCTTTTTTAGGGTATGTAGAAAACATAAAAAAGTAAATTTTTATAAACGTTAAAAGATCCCTATTTTTTTTTTTTTTTTTTTTTTTTTTTTTTTTACATCCAAAGGATGCTTTAATATTCCTTTCAATTATAGATTTATTTTTTGTTAATAATATTTTATTTATTAAATGTGATTATTTATATATATTTTGTTAGTTATATTAAGATATTTTTTTTTTTTTTTTTTTTTTTTTTTTGGATAAATAAATGCATAACGATATATATATATATATATATATTTTTTTTTTTGATAGATATCATTTATCATTTTTTCTTTTTTCTTTTTCTATTTTTCAATTTTCCTTTCAGAGTTTTATGACGCTATTACCATTTGACTTTTTTTTTTTTTTTTATATTATATTGGTATTTCATTAGATATTATTTATTAATAATTTTAAAAAGAAAGTTATATATATATATATATTTTAAAGTTATTAAATATCATTTTACATTATTAATGTATCGTTTAAAGAAAAAAAAAAAAAAAAAAAAAAAAGAAAGGAAAAAGAAAATAAATACTAAAAAGTATAATAAAAAAAAATATTATTATTATTTTTTTTTTTTTCTTTTTAGAAATTAAATTTTTAGAAATCAAAAGAAAAAGATAATTAAAAAAAATAAACTATTTAAAAAAATAAAATAATAGTAAATATATATTTTAGAATGGGTGATATGGATTCATTTTAATAGCGAAATATAAAAAAAATAAAGGATAATATCATGATGATAAATGATGGAGTGGCAAGGTGTCTTGATCCACTACTATTATTATTTTCTTGTGAAAAACTATATACATTATTGCTATAATTGTTATTGTCAGAGCTACTTCCTTTTTCATTCCAACCAAGAGTACACATAATTCTAACAATATCAGAACCAACTAATTCGTGTTTTGACTCTTTAAATGCATTAACTAATCTACTTGTGGATGCTTTACTAATAACAGTAAAGTACATTAAATAATTTTCATTAATAGATGCATTAGTAACAGTACAGGTACTACTACTTTTACATTTGAATGGAACATTGATATGACTGATACTACTTGCACTTTCATATCTACCATCAAAGGTTTGTAATTCAACTACTTTTCCATCTTTTGTTCTAAATCCAACTGCATTCAATGTTGAGAAAAGGTTTGCAACTTCAATACCACCGGCGTTAGCTTCTACATCATTTTCTAAAGCTTTGAAGGTAGACATAAATTTATTGTATTGTTGAGTCGTTGGTCTTTTAATTGAAATTTCGAAATTAACTTCGTGAGTCTTGTATTTTTCTAATTTTCCATATAAATATTCATCTGGTTTTGAACTATTAACAATATATTTGTCAAAAATAGAGAATGGTGTCCAACCATTGTAAGCAATGGTATTTTCAGTTTCTTCATATCGAATTGGTGGAAGAGCAAAATCATTATTGAAATAATTCTGATAATTGTTAAGATAAACACTAATTGGATTAATTTGATGGAAGAAACCTAAACCGTGTAAAATTTCATGAGCTGCAATTAAAGCTCTGTTATCTTGTGATTCTATTGGTTTATAACTACTATTTAAATAAATAAGGAAATCAATAGGATCATATGAAATATCAGAATCAACATCTAATTGTTTAACTAATGCTTGGGGGTAAAGGAAAGGTTCACTATCTTTAGTTTCTGATAATGATATAAATGTTGGTGGATAAGTAATACCCATTACTGATTCACAACCACTTTCATTTTGCATATATCTACAGAATGGGAAAATAGTTACATTTACATTTACTGTTTGATAAAATTCTATCATAATAATAAATTTATATATGAAAAAAAAAATTATATTTAATTAATTGTCATTTTAATATTTAAAAGTTTATTTGAGAAAACAATAATAAATTTCTAATAATAAATTTCTATATCTATTAATATAGTTCTAAAGTCTAAGAAAATTGGATTACTTTTTAATTTAAAATAATTGCCTTTTTTTTTTATTAATTTTATTCAAATGTTAAAAAATACTTAAAAAATTTAATTTTTATATGGATATTTACCAAATGTTTGTGCAATGAAGTAAGCTCCTTCTTGAATACGTGCTGGATAATTCTCACAATCTTCTGTTGAATAACAATGTACATTAAGATTGAATGGATCATTAATAATAGATTTACTATATTTTCCTTTATTTATTTTAAATAAATCTTCAGTTGCATCTACTTCAAATTTTTTTAATTTCATAACTCTATTTGGATTATTAGCATCTTTAACAATCTGTTCGTAACTAGTAGGTACTGCATTTTTATATATTTCATATTTCTTTTTAGTAAAATCTCTTTTTACATAGTGAGCATTTGCTACTAGTAAACTAGCCAGAAGTAATATATTTTTATAGAATTTCATGATTATTTTTTATTTTAAAATGTCTTATTTAATATAAAATATAAAAATATTATTAAATTTAATAAGTTTAATTTTATATTTCCGTCTTTTTATATTGTTTTTACTTTTTTTTTTTTTGGAATTATACTTTATAATTAATAATAATATTAGGGTATAAATGTATTAATATTAATAATTTAAGTATATTTTATTTTTTTATTTTAATCTTTATGATATTTGCGTTTTTTTTATTTATTGATTTTTTTTTTTAAACAAAATTTTTAGTGTTTATAATCCTAATAGTTTTTGTTGATAAATGTCTTTAAGAATTATTTTAATATATTAAAGTTCACCTTATAAAGATATTTTCTATATTTTATTAATAACAATGAAATAATAAAATTAAATTTTTATACTTTATTTTTAATTATAAAGAGTAAAATGGCCTATTATTTTTTCAAAATTTTTCAAAATTTTAAAAAAAAAAAAATCGAAAAAAAAAAAGTGAAATAATATTAAATATATATAAAATTTTTTTTCAAATTTTCAATTCTAAAAATTTTTATAAAAATGTTTAATTAATCAATAATATATATAAATAATATATAGAAATAATATATAATGAAATTATTCAACAAATTAATGGAATAATTAATAATTATTAGTAATAATAAAATAGAAAAGTAAACCAGATTTTAATAGGTTGCCATATGCAATATATAATGAAAACTAAAAAAGGAAACATCTTAAAAAAAGCAAAGATAGAGAATGAATAGAGTGATAGCGGTCAAAGAAACAGTACTAATCTAATAATTTAATGCTTTTTTTTTTTATAGAGGCAATATTAAAATATGAATAAAATAAATGATTTACTCTTATTAATAAATAAATAAATAAATAAATAAATAAATAAATAAATAAATAAATAAATAAATAAATAATAACTAATTAAATAAATCATTAGTAATTGACTCATTAATTAATTCAATGAATGAAAAAATAAATAAATAAATAAATATCAACATTTAAAAAGAATCAATATTATTATTACCCTTAATTTATTAATAAAGTATAATAATAAACTATATATTATTATTATATTATCAGTATATTCTAATATATAAAAATATTAGAAATATATATATTTTTAATTATTTTACAAGAAAAAAGAGGCATGATTTACTTTAGTAATAAACAAAATAAATTAAGAATTTTATATTAATTCATAATAAAAAATGTTAAAAATTAATATATATGTATAATTTATTATAATATACTTTTTAGATTAAAATATATATTTAAAATTTTTTCTTTTCATTCTTTCTTTTTAAACTAATTTAATATTAATTTAATAAAATTATTAAATCCATCAATAGAATTCAAGAATTACAATATATTACAATATATTTAACACATATAATATTTATAGTATAACAACATTAATTAAAAAAGAAGATAGTAATAATAATTATATATTATAATATATGATAAGCATCTATTTTTATTTAATTAAATACATATAATAGAGTATAAATTCATTTAAAATAATATAAAAAATAACATTTAATATAATTTTATTATATTCATGTAATACAAATAATAAATAAATAGAAATAAACTTTGGTAATGATAATAGTTTATTATTAGTATTATTATGAGGAAAGAATATTAGGATTTTACCATCCATTTATCGCGATAGCCTATATAATATATATAATATATAGATGAAATTAGCCAATAAGTTTTTCTTATATTTATTCTAAAAAATGAATTCTCACCTAGCTAGTAGGAATTATAGTTATATTTTTATGTAGTATTCATTTTCTACATTTTTTGATGGTAGATTTGTCAACATTTGTAAAATGTCAATGAATAAATAATAATAATTTCAATAAATTGAATAATAAATTTAAATGAATATTTATATAATAATAGAAATTACTTTAATGAATGAATGAATAAATATAGAATTAAAATTTCAAAAAAGTAGTGAATAAATAAATAAATAATTTTTGGTGGTTAAATACCTAGACAGTTTTTATGGCAAACCATCTTTTGAGGTATTTATAATATTTATTTATAAATTCATTACTACCAATACTTTATCTCATTTCATTATAAACTCTGCCTGCCTCATACCTTTTTTTTTTCTTTAAAATTTATTCATTATTGGTGATTAAATCCGACAAATGATTTGATCATGTGATATAAAGTGGTACATCCATCAAACACTTTTCAATAATTTTCGGTTTTTTTATGTAATGTAGTAGTAAATATAAAGTAATACATTTAGTGCATTTTGATGATTCATCATTTTTTTTTTATAATTATTATTAAGTAATACTATTTTTAATGAACTTTATAGATATTTCTGAATTTCATTTAACGAATAGATTAAAAATAATTGTTTTTAAGTGGCACTCTATTAAAAATATGTACAGTAAATTTATTATGCGGTGATTAGTTTACTATTTAAATTTAAAAAATGATAATTTTTAAGATATTAAAAATCATTATAAATTCTTAATTTAAAGGGAAAGATTAGTAGTACTATTTTTTTGATATTATCAATGGTTTCATTCTTTTAGTTTATGATATAAAATAGTATCACTAGTTTTTCCTTTTGAATTCATACTAATTTTTTGCAGGATTTATCTTATTTTATTTTCCAAGTATTTATTAATGAATGAATAACTCATTTAATAGTAGTAGGTAGTGCCAAAGTGCCAAGCAGTTTTTTAGTATTTTTTAAAGTTTTAAAAAAAATTTCACAAATTAATATTGTAAAAAAAATATATTACATTTTCTAATTACTAAAATATTAATATTTAATAAATTGATATATTACAATACATTAATAATATATTTGTAATTATAAAAATTAATAAAAATATCATTTTATATAAATTAAAGTTTTGATTCTTTTTTTTTTATAATTAATATTAAATTACCAATAAGAAAAAGTGACTTTAAAATTTATTATAAATAGGATTTATCTTTTGTTACAATAATGGATCAATGGGAAGAATTAAGTTTATGAAATTAACCATTATTCAATGCTTATTTTACTATGTGTTATGGGGTAATTATAAGTAAAAGAAAAAAAGTCTTGACACAAATTACCTAAATAACTATTAAAAAAAAAAAAAAAAAAGAATATTTAAAGAATTGCTAATTAATATTGTATGAAATATTAATATATATAAAAACTTGCTTTTTAAAAATCTTTATTATTATATTCATTAGAAAAGTAAAAATCTTTATTATTATAATCATTAGAAAAGTAAAAGTACTTAAGAGTTAAATGTATATAATATTTATTATTCGTACTATCTATAAACAAGAAATATTATATGATGCTATAGAATATGTCATAAAAAAAGTTTTATGCTATTCAAATAATAAATAATGATTTCATTTATTAGTATCTAACAAAAGATATTACTAATAAAATAATTTCACACAATTATAAATATAATCATTTAGTAATGCGATAACTAATAACAAATAACTAATTTTCATATTTTTTTATATATTATATATATATAAATATATAAATATATATATATATATATTTTTTTTTGGAAAAATTCTACATCAATATTTTTAATTAAACCAAAATAATATATTTGAAACTTAACCATTAATATTTGCCAATACCAATATACTTTCCCATATATTTAAAACAATCAACTAAAATATAATAGAATATAATCCAATTTAGGCCTCACCTAAGGGTATATAAAAACAATCATTTTTACCTATAATTTATTTTCTTTGTAAAATTTTTAGAATAACTTTTTAAATAATAAATTTCTAAAAAGCAAAAACGATATTTATAGTTTTAATTAACTATAATATTGTATTGTTATATATATATTATCTTTTTAAAAAGAACAATTGCAAAAGTAATTGTTTGGATAGTATATTTTATTGAGATATAATATAATACTCTTTGTTATTAAAAGCGCACAATTAAAATAATAATAATCAATAATTAAAATATTATTAAATTCAGATAATTAAATTATATTTTTTAGATAGAATTAAACTTTAGATATTTATAACAATAGTAATTGTTTAATTTTTTAAGAAAGAAAGAAAAAAAATAATTCAACAATAATAATTATTGAAACAATACATAAATAGTAGATAATATATTTATTAAATACTTTTAAATTAAAAAAGAAAAAGGAAATTAAAGTTTTTTTTTAAGAATAGAATAAAAGGAAAAATTTATTAATACTATTAAATTAATTGTAAATTTCATATTTGTTATTATATATTTTAATAAAAATGGAATATTCAGACAAATACCCAATGTTAGCTCCTACTAACAATGATGAAGATCAAAGCGATGTTCCATCTGTTGATGTTGCTTATCAGATGAATGATAGCATAAATACAAATTATTCACCTTCCGCACCCACATTTGGAATGCCAATGCCAATGCCAATAAATCAAAATAATAATATGTATTACAATGCTAATATTAATACGAATAACTCTCCAGCATATCAATACAATGATAATGGCAATAACTATAGTAATAATAATTACCAACCACAATATCAATATGCTGTTAATGAGGATATAAATATTCAATTACAATCACAATCAAGTCAAAATAATAACTACAATTTAAATGGAACTGAACAACAACCATCAAATTATGGTTATGCAACTCCTCTTAATGATGAAGAAGAAATTCAAGCTTATAGTAGTCAGGATGAAACCAAGTCTACTTTTAGTGCTTACAGTAAATCAGAAAAAGATAGAACAAAACCATTTCACAATTTACCAGTGTTACACCATGCAAAGAGAAAATTTAGTGGTGATTTTATATTTGGAATTTTATTCTTTGCTCTCACCCTTTGTATCGGTTATGTTGGTTGGAGAGACCGTGATAATCTGACAGATCCAACTACTTTTTGTCGTTTTGTTACAGATATTGCATTACCCGATGATATGCCTTCAACCACCAGTAAGGTATCCGATACTTTTTATGATAATTGTCTTGGATTTGTAGTTTCAGGTGATGAATTTGCAGAAGGTCGTTGTTTTTCTTTCGGTGTTAACGAAGTTGTTAAAGGAGAAAATAATAAAGCAAAGAGAGATTTTAACTCAGAATTGTATAGAAGAGCTAATGTCAGTGATACAACCATTAACACAATCACTGGATTCTACGATGAATGTGTAAAGTACATTATTGATGGTGACAAATCTGCTGCTGACAAATGCATACGTTTTGCTGTCAATCTTTTTGGTAAGAGTGAAAATGTTAGTGATAAAACAGATGAATTACTTAATTCTTGTATATCACCAATGGTTAATAACGAAAAGAGTTCTCATGCTAAATGTGTTGACTATGCTATTACCGAATTGATAAAAAGTACTGGTCTTGAAGTTGAAGATAATGCAAACTCTGTTGATACTGGAAAAATATGGGAATTATGTGCTGATGAACAGGATCCTGAGGCTTGTGTCAATGAAGCTCTTCAAACCGCTGGTGTTAATGTTAACACTGACGATATTACCCAATTAGAATCCCAATGTATTAAACCAATACTTGCTGATGATGATAATAAATCAGTAGCACTTAATGGTTGTATTAAATATGGTTTAGATAAGGCTGGAGTTTCAACTCCACTTGTTACATCTATATTTAATGGCTGTATAAACCAATTTTTAACTGCTGAAGACAATACGGATGGAAGTGATGATGATCGTTCCGAACGTTTAATCAGTGCATCAACAGGTTGTCTTCGCAATGTCGCACTTATTACTTTATCCTCTAATGATGTTTTAAAGGTTATTGAAGAAGGTGCAAAAAATGCTCTTGGTGTTGATCTTGGCCTCTATATTAATGATCGTTGTCTTCAAAAATCTTTCTTTGGCGCTCTTAATGGTGATTTTTTACCATCAAGTTGTTTCTTATCTGGCTTAGCTACTTCTTTTTGTAAAGATTTACAAAAACGTTCTCTTGATTTAGCAACCAGTCTTTTTGAAGATACCCTTGATACTTTACACCAGAAACTTATTCCATTTACAAAAGTATTAGTATGGATTATTATTAGTAATGCTGCTATTGGTTTAGTTTGGATGGCTTTAATTATTATCATTACTTCCAAAATTGTTTACATTTCCATTGCTTTTTCACTTATCAATATGAGTATCTTGATTTTAGTCAATTTGATTATTCAAAATTACATTGGTTGTATTATCATCAGTATCTATTTTGTTATCAAGATTTTCTGGTACATTTTCACTAGACATAAAATTAGGTTTGCTTCATCTTTATTACGTACCACAATGACTTCTCTCTACCGCCAATTGGGTCCATTCGTATTGGCCTTTATTCTTTTCATACTTAGTAGTATTTGGTTCCTATTAATCTTTTCTGCCTTTATTACCTTTAATAAACCATCAGTCGTTAGCTACATTGTTTCTTATTCCGTTACTGGTTTCTTACTTATTCTTTGTTTCTTCTGGACCTTTGAAGTTGGTAAAAATGTTATGGCTGTAGCTATCTCTGGTGTAACAGCTAATTGGTACTATTTCACTAGTACTAATCCTGAATATGTCATCCGTGATAATCATCCTTCTGTTCATTTCCCAACGATCTATTCTACAGGAAGAGCACTTTTATCCTTTGGTACTATTTGTTTTGGTTCTCTTATTACAGCAGCTTTAAGAGTATTTAACTATCTTTACAGAAAGGGTAAGAATACAGATAGTGTAATTTTGAAGACCATTATTCTCTCGTCTGTATCATGTTTAGAATACGTTCTTCAAGTCTACAATTCCAATGCTTTTGTTATTGTTGCTGTTTATGGTAGTAGTTATTGTAAAGCGTCTGTTAAAACATCAAAGATTGTTAAAAAGAATGGTATTCAAATGATGGTCAATAACGATATCATTGATGGTGTCATGAGAACAGGTAAATCTGTCAGTTCCTTTATTATTGGATTTGTAGGTTTCTTCTTAGCCTTTATTGTGTATAAATTATCCTTCTTCCTAAGTACAGTATTAGGTATTTTTGGTTTTGTTTATGGCTATGTTATGCTTTCTATGATTGCTATTGTAGTAGAAATTTCTGCATCTGCTTTCTTTGTTTGTTTTGCTGATCATCCAGAAGTCATGGCGGCTTATCATCCAAAGATGTACAAGAAATTCGTCAAGCGACTTCATAAATTCTTTAAGGATAACAATGAAGCCATTCCAGACATTTTAAATTTACCAACAAAGGAAGAAAGAAAATTAGCCAAAGCTAAACATAAGGCAGAAAGAAAAAGTAAAAAACAACAAATGAAACAGGAAAAGAAGGAACAAAAACAAAAAGCCAAGGAAGCCAAAAAACAACAAGAAATGAAACAAAAATCAAAAGATACTGTTATCACCATTAATTCATCTAATGAAAAAGTTGGTAGTAATGACCGTCTCATATAAAAGTAATTTCAAAAAAAGGTAGAATACAATCATGAAAGAAAAAAAAAAAATTCATATTTTTATTTTTTCCTCTAATTTATTTCATTACGTAGAATAGACTAATTTGTGGTATATACAAAAAAAAAAAAAAAAGTCAATGAATTTTGGGTATTCTTTGTTACGATTATTTTATATAAATTTTTTTATTTTATTTTTATTAGCAAAATTAAAATCGCTTTTCCCTTTTCCTTTTTTTATTTTATTATAATATATATATATTATATATATAAATTGATTATATAACGAAACGTTTCCTACTTATTTTTTCATATCTATTTTTTCTTTCATAAGATATATAAATTAATTTTAATATTTTTTTTTTATATTTTTTTAAAAAAAAAAAAAATTGTTCATAGTAATAATAAAACAATTAATTCGATAGCCATCATTAATATCATTTTAAAAATAATAAATAGTTTTTTTCTTTCTATTTATTTTTCTTTTTTTATTTTAAAATAGATGAAAAGGATTTTTTTTCATTTAAATAAAAATAAATTTAAAAAAAAAAAAACTATAAAAATAATAATACTATATAATAAAATAACAGTAAATAAAAAAAAAGACTTTTTTTTTTTTCAACTTTCAATTTTTTTTTTTTTAATGAAACAAATTTATATGAATATATTTTCCTCTTTTCCTTTTTTTTTTTTTTATTTTATTTTAGTAGTAATAGGTATGTTACCCTATTTCTCATTTTATTCATTTCTAGAGCGTACTGGCACATCAATATTAATATCAATGAGGAACAAAAAAAAAAAAATTTTTTTATTCTTTTTTTCCTTTTACTACATAGTTAAAAAACTTGATTTTTTTTTTTTTTCTTCATTATCTTCTTTTTTAATCAATCTATAAAAAAAAAATATTGTTTTTGTATGATATTTAACTTTTAATAATAATAAAAAATCTATCCTATAAAATATATATATATATATTTTTAATATTAATCTATTTTATAAACCAATATTAAAAATCAACTCTTTTTTTTAAGCATTATATATAGCAATAAACATTATTCATCCTAAACATTATATATAATAGATTAATTATAATATTTAATTATTCTTTTGTAATATATGGTACTATTTATATAAAAGGGATATAAAATACTAATAGAACAAGGATTGTTTATTAGAATTCATGATACATCTTTAAATACGAAATATAAATAATATTTATTATAATAAAAAAAATTGTGCAAATATAAGCTGCTATTTTCTTTTCCTTTTTTTTTATTATTATTATTTTTTTTTTTTATTGTTTATTTTATTATTATTATTTTTATTTATTTGCTTATTTATTTATATATTTATTTTGTAAAATATTATGATAATTGTGAATTTATTTATATTATGATGGCTATCTATTCTTTCTATTTGAGTATCCTCATGAATGTTTATAATTATTTATTGTATTTAATATGACTATTATAAATAGTAAAATGGATACTTTGATATAATTAATGTATTATTTATATATATTTTATATATAAAATGTCATTACTTTTATTATAAATTAATAATAATAAAAAAAAAAAAAATAAAAAAACTTTTTTAAATTTATTATCATTTAAATTGTTGTTTTTTTTCTTTTTTTTTTTTTATTTATTTTACTATTTCTCTCTTTTGTTATCATTGTTCATCAGGGTTGAGATAAAATTGTCTATTCATAAACATTGATTAAAGCGTAACCTAAACACCAAAACA
The DNA here is from genome assembly GCA_002104945.1 of Piromyces finnis. NCBI lineage: Eukaryota > Fungi > Neocallimastigomycota > Neocallimastigomycetes > Neocallimastigales > Neocallimastigaceae > Piromyces > Piromyces finnis. Next base: position 159,356 of record MCFH01000070.1, on the reverse strand, counting down.
TAATATAACATAATAGATTTGAAAAAAGATCACCACATAATATGTCCATTTTTCCATTGAAGTATTTAGTTATTTGGAATTTAGATTTCATTAATAAAGCGATTAAAATGATTACATTTAATCCAATGTAGAAGTAAAATCCATTGAAACCAGTAATACCTAGAACACCAGCAGCTAAACCACCAAATATAGACATAACAATACGAATGGTTTGAGCTTTTTGATTATTTTCAACGATAGCTTGAATATTAAGTTTTTCAAATTTAGATCCTTCCATTTTTTATTTTTTTTTTTTTTTGTTATTTCGTGAAATTCTAATGATTATTTACTAAAGAAGTTTATATTATTTATTTTAACGATATTGAATATCTATAGTGTATTTTAAAAATTTTTATTAAAAACTACTTTTTTTTTTTTTTTATTTATTTCTTTATTGTTGATATATTTGTTATTTCTTGTTTTTTCTTAACAAATAAATTTAAAAATCTTTTTCTTGTAAAAATATATATATATTTATTAATAGCTTCCAAAAGTGGGATAGGCCAGATGTATTATTATAAATTAATAAAGGAATATATTATAAAAAATTTGATATATATATTATATGTATTTTTTTTCCCTTTTGAACAATTCAATAAATGAATATATCTAGGATTTCAATTTTTTTTTTTTTTTTTTTATAGGTTTATTTGTGTAGGTGTGTGTGTATATATATTTTTTTATTTTATTATTATTATTATTATTATTATTATTTTTTTTAATACTATAAATTATATTAAAAAAAAAAAAAAAAGAATATTTTAAATAAATAATCAAAATGTGTATCATATATAAATTGTAGGGTAAAAGGTTATTTTGTAATAATTAAAAAATGTATTTAATGTACATTATTTAATGTAATGTATATGTTATTTTTGATCTTTCACCTTCTTCTATTTTCCTATAAAAAATATTCATTTTTTTTTTCTATTAAAAATTATCCTTTTTGACACCGGCCGGCTGGCCATAATTCATTATTATTCCCCAGGCCAATTCATTTTCTAATATTAAACAAATACAACTCTATATATAGTGTATAGGCATATGCTTTTTAATGAGTATTTTATAACTCATATAAAACTTTATTAACAATCTCTCTTTTTTATTTATTTATATATTAGAATTTCAAATGTTTACAATCATTAAACATTTTAAATATGCCTTTTTTTTTTTTTTTTTTTTTTTACATAATGATATTTTATTTATTTATTATTATATTATTACATGGATTTATAATATATATTTATTATTATTTATTATTATTATATAATATTTTATAATCACTATACATAATTTTACTAGGATTACAGTTTTTTTTTTTTTTTTTTTTGTATTTATAATAAACCAATTATAATAGTTTTTCTTTTCTTTTTTCCTTTATTTTTTTTTTTTTTTTAAAAAAAATTCTTTTCATTTTATCATTTTTGTTGTTATTATTATTATTAATAGTATAATAAAAAATGATTTAATATGGTAATTTATCCACGAATTTCATAGCAATTTATTAATGACTAGAAAAATAAGAAAAAAAAAAAAAATAATAATTGACATTTCCTTTATTACTGTACACTATATTCTTCTCCTTCAGCTAGAGAATCTTGTTGTGCAATTACTCTTAAGACTGCTTTTTTACTTGGTTCCTATTATTATTGTTATTATTATTATTGGTTCAATTTGGTATCACATACATACATATATATATTTAAAAAAGGAAAGAAAGCGAAACAAATTAGTATTATTAATAGTAATAAAATCATTTTTCCATCTTTTTTTTTTTTTACACGTACCTGTAATTCACCCGCTATTAATAATTCATCTAATATATAATACGCCTTTACATAAAAAAAAAAAAATAAAGAGAAAACATAAATAATTAATTGCTATAAATATAAATGATACTGAAGTGTAATTATTAATACTATTTTAAATATTACTTTGTTAAAGTTGAAGATAAGATCTAATTCACAAACATTTCCCTATATAAATATATATAATTATTATTGTTATTATTACAATTGCTAAAAATTTTTTGTTATCCTTATTACTTACAAAGTATCTATCTAATACTTCGACATATCTATGAATAATTTCTAAGCAAAGTAATTCATTATCATTAGCATCAATACCAGCAATAAAGAATAAACTAGCATATCTATATATATGTATATATAGAAAAATTTATTATTATTTGAAAAGATTTTTTTTTTTTTTAAATAAAAAGAAAATATTGTATATTTTATAAATATTAATGATTACCTTCTGTAAACAATCTTTAATTCTAAGTTAACGTATTTCAATAGTTTTTTTTTATTATATTTATTATAATTATTTGGAAATTTAATAATTTTGTGAAAAGTAAAATCATTTATTTATTAAAATTATTAATAATACCTTTGTATTCAATAACCTATTTTTTTTTTTAAATTATTTATAATAATTAGACATGTGTATGAAAGTGATGAAAACAATGTATTGATTTTTGAAAAGAAAAAATAATAAATATTATTTACATTGCACATTTTAGTACGTCTTGAAAGAACTAAAGAACTAACTTCCTTGACAATCTTTGATCTTTCCTTTGTGGTCCAATTTGAATTAAACCTATTATGAATAGTATAAATAACGAATAACATATAATATTATTTATTAATATACCCTTATAAAATATACTATTTTGTATCAACATTAATATTTATTTACCATTTGGTAAGTCTAACTTTTCCTTGTCTTTTATAAACAAGTGATTTTTATTATAAGCAAACATTATATATTAACCATATATATTATATATATGGTAAAAATAATAAAACGTTTAGTTGCATACATTATAAAACTTTTATGGAATAAGGGTTTATTTATTTATTTTTTTTTACCTTGAAACTAAAAGCATAAAATTAATCTGTAAAATTCCATCGACCACAGGATTTATATTTATTATAAAATTATAATAATAATAATAGTAATAATATATATATATAAAGGTTTAAATATAATGAGTTATTGTTATTGATACAAAAATTCCTCTTTATTTGCTTTTTATTTATTCATTTATTTTTATTTATTTATTTCATTTCCAATTAATAATAAATAAATAAATGTAGTGTAGGATTGACATATTAAACAATGAAATGAAATAAAATTTCATAAATTTCATTTAAATTAAAAATACTCAAGGGTAATTATTCATATCATATATAGAAAACTGAATTAAAATTGTTGTTGTTTATTATTGAATGAATATCTATAATTTCCATATTCAAAATGACATTTGAAATTTTATAATATCATATTTTTAATTTTTTATTTGCAAAAGTAATATTATCCAATATTATTGGGGTGTTAAAAGTCCAAGTATACTTGTTTTCCTATTTATTTAATTATATATATATATATCATACTTTATATTTCTAAACATTTTTTTTTTCAATATTTATAATATTTATTGGGCATTTTTGTGTTTTGAATTGGTGAAATTTCATTTAATACATTTAAAACTTGAATTTCTATTGATATTACATTCAATTTTTAATTCTTCCTTAAATATATAATGTTATTTCATTCTAGTTTTTAAAACATAAACTTGAATAATTACCATGGTGTTATTTTACTTTTTTTTTTTTAAACAAAAATAATTGGTGACAGAAAATAAAAAAAGATAGAATGTTGATTTGGTAATATTCTAAAATGGAAATGGTATATTTGAAAATTTTCTATTAATAATATAGGTTTAGAAGAAATAAATTGGAACAACTTTATATGATAGCATTAACAATATTAAAATGTATAAAATAATGGTGTATTAGTAATAATGTTAGTAATAAAATTAATTATTTATAATTTTATTTCAATGAAACGTTTTTAAAATAAAAAAGTATGATACATTTTTTAAAAATGATATTTATAATAAGTATATAGTGTATATTAAATAAAATAATATATATATATTTATAAAATTTGTAAGTAATAAAGACTTTCTTTTTCCTTTACTCTTATTCATTTACCTTTTTTTTTTTTTTGTTGATGTTGTTGATGATTCCTTCTAAATTTATATTAATTTTTTTTATTTTAATTTTTTTATTGTTTTTATTTATTTATTTATTTATTATGAAAATTTTTAATCCTAATTTTTTTTTAATAATAAGTTTTTTATTAATTATTTTTCATTATTTGAATAATGAATTTTTTATTATTAATTAAAGTTTAACACTACAGAAAAAGGAATATATGGAAAGAAAATAAAATTCAATTATTCTTTTTCAAATTTATTTCTTTTTTTCTTAATCTACAATTAAAAGGATATTCCAGAAATTATATATATATAAATATAAAACAAAAACAAACTTAAATAAAACATTATAACAAAAAATATTAAATAAATGTTAAATTCTTCTTTTCTTGATTATTATTTAAAAACAGAAAGAAATATATTATATTTTAGATAAATCGTATATTTGATATTGCCAATGATATTATTTGCGTCCATAGAATTGAACAAGTTTTTAGAAATATTTTTAAGGAATATTAATGGAACTGAAAGAATTAAAAGTATTTTTATCCTGATACAATTTAAAATGAACATATAATAAAAATTAATAAGAGTGAAGAATTTTTTTTTTTGTTATTATAAGAACCCCATTAGAATAATAGTAGGTAGAGAGCAGTTAAATTTAATGCATTGGACATTGATATTTAAAAATAAGTTATTTTCTAAGGAAAGATAATGAGATAATATTGTATGTGAATAAGACTTTAACATTATTGGTATTTATATTTGTTAAAAAGTGAGGTTTATTGAATTGCAAGTAATGCCTACATATATATATAAATAAAAAATTAAAAGAGGAAATATCGAAATAATACTTTTTTTTTTATTGTAGAAATAAATGAGGGTTATATTTTTAAGAAAGTGATTTTAATTTTGTAAAATATCTTATTATATAAATAAATGAAAATAAGTGTAACTTGTTTATCTTGTTTATTAATAAAATAAATATATATAATATATTTATATAATTATGTGTTAAAAGGAAAATTTATTATTCAAATTTTTTAAATAAAACATACTATTAATGTACAATTAATGTACAATTGTTTTAATAGTTGATCTATAATATTTAATGTATTAATTCATAGTTGTATCGTTGAATTAATAGCTAACTAAATAAATCAATAAATAAATAAATAAATAAATAAATAAATAAATAAATAAATCAATAAATAAATAAATAAATAAATAGATAAATAAATCAATAAATAAATCAATAAATAAATCAATAAATAAATCAATAAATAAATCAATAAATAAATCAATAAATAATAAATAAATAAATAAATAAATAAATAAATAAATAAATAAATAAATAAATAAATAAATAAATAAATAAATAAATACATACATAAGTAAATAAATAAATAAATAAGATTGTCATAAAATATTCCATTATTCCATCATTATTATTTAAATTTGGCTATATAAATTCTATGAATTAATAATTTTAAAAAAAAGATTTATGAAAATGATTGGATAAAATTGGAAATATTTTATTGGTTAAAAGTTTATAATTATTTTAAAAATTATACATTTTTTGTTTTGTTTTTATTTTATATTTATTTTATAATTTTTTATTATAATTATTATTTATTTATTCCCAAATTTATTATTTGATAAAAATTTATTGTAGGTAAAAAAAAATGTTGATAGTGATGAATAGGAAAAAAAAAAAAAAAAGCCAATCCTTTTTAAAAGAATATTTAATATATTATTTAAATTAAAATTTTTATTCTTTCTGTATATCCAAATATAAATTAAAATAAATTAATAAAAAACTATTTTTTAAAATTTCAATTTTATAAATTTTAAACTTTTAAAAAAACATTGTACATAAGTATGGTTAATGTAATACATTGTAATACATTATAGATAATAAATAATAAAATACCTTTTTTTTTTTTTTTATTTAAATAATAACACTATTTCAAAAAAGAAAAAAAAAAAGTACCACTAACCAACTTTTGGAAGGGTGTTGTATCTCAATATTTTATTTTGAATGATTTCCATTATTTTTATGTTGGTACAGCAGCTTCAATTATCTCCCTTTTAAAATAATATTTTTAAAGTTTTAAAAAAAAATTTTTTTAAAGTTTTTGTTATCATGTATTTAAATTTTAAAATTATATCATAAAGCAACAGCTAGTGACTTGATAGCACATAGTGTTTAATATTCATGGTAAATGATATTGTTGATGTATCAAGGTACACTCTAGAGTAATGTAAAGAATAGATACTGTTGACGATTTCAAAATTAAGCTATGCTATATATAGTCAAATATACCCATTATCTTTTATTAAATGGTTTAAACTTTTATTTGTTAATTTTGGTGTAATTCATTTTTTTTTCTAACACCTCTTTTTATACCAAATAATATTAGTATTGATGTAATAATATTTCATCCTTTCATCTTATTGTTTTATTTCAAATTTGTATAATTCATAAGGCTAGTTATACCAAGTTACAAAACTTTTAAAAAGTTTACCTTTTTATTCTTTGTTGGTAATTTTTTCCCAACATTTTACTTTTAAAATTTTAATTTAAAATCATATATTAAATTATATTAAATTATATTAGAAAAAAAAACTTTAAAAAAGTTGAATTAAAAAATTTATAAAATTTTAAAAATAATGAACTATTTTTTTAAAGGAACATCATATTATCAATTTAAACTACGAATACTCTTATTTATTATATAATAGTTTTTTTTATTATTACTACAAAAATATAAATTATGGTAGAAAGAAAGAAAAAACCTCTTTTTTTTTTTTTACCAAAAATTCCTTTTTATTATTATTTTTTATATTTAATACGCTTTAAATAGATTCTTTTTTTTTAAATTTATTTTAAATTTTTTTTTCAATTCAATTTTTTTTAAATTGTTGATATATTATTTCATTTTTATTTAAATATATTAATATATATTTTAAATATATTATAATTTTTAAAAATTTTTTTTGTTTTAAAAAAAAAGTCAAAAAAATTTTTTTATTTTTTTTTCACAAAATAATTTACATTTCATATAGATAATAATAAAAAAAGACTTTTTTTTTTAAAAAAAAAGGAATTTTAAAATTATAATAATAATAAAGAAACTTTTTTTTTTTTTTGATAGGAATTGAAATTATCTATCTTTAAAAAAGGATTTTTCTATCATTATTATTAATTGAAGAGTGGACTTCTTATTGAAATCTTAAAACTATAATATTTTATATATATAATATAACTTTTATTTTTTTTATCTTTTTTCTTTTTATATTAAAGTTTTGTTTAAATAAGCAATATATATTATTATATATTATTTAAATAGAAATAAAAGAAGAAAGTTAAATTTAAGATTTAAAGTTATATATAATAATACCAAATATTAAAATAAAAAGTAAGAATAATGAATGTTATTAATAAAAAAATATATATATATATATAATATTATTATAATTAAAAAGTATTATTAATTGAAATAATAAGAAAATTTAAATTAAAAATTTATTTATTATTGTATTTTAAAATTTGAATATACATTTTAGATAATATAGTTTTACCGAGTGATATATATGCAGCAATATTTATCTTATTTTTTGAATTGTAATTTTATCCAAAATCTATAAAAAAAACAACAATAACAACAACTTAATATCATACATATTATTCATGAGATTTTAATTTATATTCATTGAATATTAATGCTAACATAACTGATTTTTTTCAATTTTTATATTTACTATAACTTTCACATAAATAAATTGCTTATAATAAAAAGGAACTTGTATTTTGAAAAATGTGTAAAAAAACAACAGATAATGAGCACGTAGAATCCTTAAATGATACTAACCAGCATTTTAGCTTGGATACCAAAACTGATTTTAGTAAAATATTTAAATTAATTGAAGAAAAAGTAAATATTTAATATATATATATATATTTTAATATTTTTATTCCTTATTCTTTATTTTATGAGAGTAATATACTCTATTCTATGTATCCGTGAATACATTAAAAAAAAATTGATTATAATTTTGAATTTATAGTATAAACCAAATTATTGTATAATGAAATTAATATATATTATCAAGGTCTTTTAATAAAAAAGTCAGAAAAACAAATTCTCATTATTATAATTTTTCTTTATCTTTGTATTTATGCTATTTAGATAAAGTCTTTTTCTCCTAGTCAGGGTTGGGATTTATATTTATGTTTAAGCAAAAGAGAAATTTCAACTAAGAGTGAGTACAAGAAAAAAAAAATAATATATTTAAATATTTGGAATTATCAGGATAGCAATTAAATTCTTATATGGATTGTATTTTTTTTTTCCTTCTTCTTCTAAATACCAAAGCGGAACAAGAATCCAAAGATGAAAATAAAAAATTAAAGGTATGGTGTAAAAACAATAGTTATATAAAAAGAATCCTCGTATTAATCAAAAACTAAATAAATTCTTAAAATAAAATCTAGGTTATGGATTCTGATATTTATAAAAGTATGGAGAAGGATGACAAGTATATTATTTTAGAAAAGTATTATGACATACATCAGGAAGTGTTAAATTTAAAAGAATTAAATAAGTGCTTAAAAGAAGATTTACAAAGAATAAACAATAATTATCAACAAGTGGAAGAAAATTTAAGACGATGCGATGAAGAACGTATTAAATTATCAAATTCAAATGGTAGTTTAAACGAAATTATTAATGAAAAGAAGGCATCTGTAAGTAAAAAAAATAGTTATTCTATAAAATTTGTAATTATTCATATTCATTTCCATATAGATAAAAAAATCAACCATCCACACCAATTCACCAACCTATAGTTTATCCAAAAAACAATTAAAAATTTCAAATTATCACCTCTAGTACCCTAATCATATTAAGAAATTTCTTTTTACAAATTAACCAACAATTAAAATTAAAGACACCACAAAATTTACCTAATATTTTAAAATTTTAAATATTTTTTATATATATGGTGATAGTAATAAATTTTAAATTATAAAATTTGGTATTTTAAAAGGTAATCATTTAAATTAAAAAAATAAAATTTTAAAATTTATTTTAAATAATATATAGAATATATATATTACAGTCTATTTCAAATAAATTGCTTACCAATTCTAATTTATTAAAGTTTATACAAAAGAAAAAAAAAAGTTAATTATTGGGCCAATCATTAATTTTTAAAAAATAATTAATTTTTTTAATTTTTTTTTGAAAATAATCCATATATCAGAATTATAAATTATTATGTTTTAATATATGATCTATACATACACTCTATATATTAAAGTTGTAACATCTTTAATTTTTTAAAAATCAATCAATAGATAAAATTTTTAAAAAAAAATTACAAGTAACAATACGTTAATGTATCACAACTACAATATGTACTAGGATAACATAACACAAATTCTATTAAATTATATTGCCTACTACATTATTTATTACTAAGAATTCACACCTCACATTTTTTTTATGTATTAGTCATTAATTTTATGAAAGAATATGAATAATTAAAATTTTAGTAAAAAATATTATTTAATACTATAGTGTTATTTTTATTTTAAAATTAATAAACCTATTGGTCTTTTATTTATATATTTATTAGATTAGTAGTCTTAATAATGAAATCGGAGCCCTTAAAAAAGTTATCGAAGAAAATAACAAGGTATTGTACATAAACGTGTTGCTTAAATTTTATTTTTATAAAGTAACTTTTTTTTTTTCTAACAAATTTTGTGTTCTATATCAAATTAAGAATAACTTTGAAGAAATTCAATTCCAAAGTAAAAAGAATAATGAATTAGAAAACATATTATTTAAAAAAGAAAATGACCTAGAAAGAAATAAAATAAAGTTTAATAATGATTTTATAAAAAAGGAAAAATTTAATTACCATTATAGTCTTGAATATCCCAATAATAATTATAATAATACAATGATAGATAATAACCCAAAGTATTATCCAAACCAGATGCCTAGTAATGGGGAAGGTCCAAAGCCACAAAGTAATTTTTTTTTTAAACAAAAAAAAAAAAAAATAAAATCAAAATTTTATATAGTATTTTTATTCATTTTTTTTTAATATTCATACATTAATCATGAATTTATAGATGAATTAGCAAATTTATTTATGTTGGCTGAACAAACATTAAGAATGGAAAATGATTATTCGAATAATGATATAAGAATGGATCCAATGAAGGATGGAAATCAACCTATTTTGCCAAGAGAAAAACGTGATATGAAGAATGATATTTTAATGGGAAGAAGATCATCTATCAATTCAATGGCTGTTTTTACTCCACCAACCTCACCCATTCCCCATTCTAATAATATAATACCAAATGGTTCAGTAAATTTCTCATCAAAGATGAATAATTATAATTCCAGTGGAATGAATAATAACAGCTTTAATAGTAATGGTAGAAATAGTATGAATTCTAATGGTAATACAAATGGTAATCGTCCAAGGGGTAGACCATCTCATAAAGAAACCAATAATAATGAAACAACAAAGCGTCATAAATTAATTGCTGTAAATCCAAGTATGTCATCCAGTTCATTATTTAACGTTTCAAGAATGTTAAATAATGGTAGTAACAACAACAGTAGCAACAACAACAATAGCAACAACAGCAATAACAACAATAGTAATAATTCATCTCAAAATTATATGAATGATAATAATCGTAATAATGTATTACCTGCATTAAATCACTCCCACTCTCAAGAAAATGTAGAATTACCAAGTATTCCAATGGACGTTCAAAGAAATAATAGTATGGACAATTATAAACCATTGTATAACAGCAATAAGGATGTATCAATGGGTGAAAATCAAGACTATCCTCTTTTATCAAATGAGAACGATGGTGATCATAATGAATTAACTAAAAATAACGCCAATGATAATATGAACATGAATGGTGGCACTTTTCATAAAAGAAAGAACTCTTATACCTATCAACAACAATCGACCTACACTTCTGGTAAGGTAGGATCAAGAAAAATTTCACAATCTGGTTCTGTACCCATTCAACCACAACAAAATAAAAAACAAAAATACTATCAACATTTGCAACCACAAACAAATACTAAAAATTCAAATGGTAAGAATGGTTCAAGTTCACCAAGTACACCAATTTCTTCTCCATCTTCCACATCTTCCTCAAATTCACACCATACACTAAAGGAAACTAAACATGTCTCACCTTCTGCCTATGTAAGATGGAGAACCAATGAAGATGATCTACTTCGTTCCTTAGTGAAGAAAATGGGTCCAAAACAATGGGATAAAATTGCTGAAGAAATTCCTGGTAGAACTTATCACCAATGTAGACAACGTTGGGTTAATACCTTGAGTAAAAAATTCCCTGAAGATCGCGCTGCTATCAAAAATAGAAATCCAAATTCCATACAACATCACAATTCTTCTCCAGTTTTATTAGCTCCATCAACCTCCAGATATAATAATACAACAAAACACGCTTCATTAGATGAATCCGAACTTTCCTATAACAATAATGGAAATATAGAGCGTGATATGGATTACCCATCTAAAAGTCATAGTTTAAATCCTTTAAATTCCAAGGATAAGGTAATGAATGGTCCATCCAATGATTTCCCATCCAATAATGAATATTCCAAGAATTTAAATATGAATCAGGAATATAATAATAATGGTAACCACCGCCATGGCAACAGTACTACGGATTCAATGGCCTATCCAAATGATTTCCGTTTTAGTCCCATTCAACCTAACAAAAAAAGTCTAGATAATAGTAATAATATTGATTTACCCTTACCAAAAGTAGATAAATTAAACCCAAGGCTTCCATTAACCAATTCTCCTTCATTAGCACCAATAAATCCAAATAATCAATTTGAATCCAACGAATTACCCGGCTTTAATTTTTTAACTAACGAAAAAAACATATCTATTAATAATAACAGTAATAACAACAATAATAGTAATATAAACTCATCATATCTTAACCCAATAAATACCAATAACAAAAAAGATTCTAATAGTAATACAAATAACATTATTTCTTCATCCAACATAAATTATTCTAAAAACATAAATATCAACGGTAGTAATAACAATAGCAGTAATGACAGTAATGATAAAAGAATCAATAACTATGTTAAAAGAGGATCATCCTTAAATGACTTACTTTTAAATCAAGAAAATGAATATAATTCCATTTCAACCTCCAATTCTAATTTAAAGAAGAATGATACACCAGTTGTAATGGATGAAATTACCACCACATTATCTCAAGGGAAAGCTTCAAATTATTATAGCATTGACAATGATGCCAATTTAAAAAATAACAATGAACAACAAGGAGGTATGCCAAACAAAAATACCGCCGATAAAATAGACGATCATGAAAATGAAATTGAAGAAATTATGGTTGAAGGAGCTGTCAGTACTCCCCGCATTGATGATAGTAGTGAGAAGAATAGAAAAATATTAAATAGCATAACCCAATCACCAAAGAGTCAAAAGTCTGAAGAAGAAGAGGAAGAAGAAGGTGAAATGGACGTCCTTGAAAATTATAATTCAAGGCCAATAAATAATGAAAAGGAGAATAAAAACAAGGTAGATGCCTACAACACAGGTATGAAAAGAAAAAGAGAATATCCAATAAACAATACATTAAATAAAAAGATTCATTCGACCATTGAACAAAATAATATTGATATGCCATTAACCCCTCAATCTATCTCTGAAGGTTCTAGTTCAATATCTATGAACGATGGCACTTTTGTAAAAAAGAATGATTCTTCTTCATCAGCATTAGTATCACCATCTCCTTCTACTACAACGGAAAGTTTATCTGGTAATGGAAAGCAAATAAATAGGGTAACCGAAAATACCACTGGTATAAAGGCAAAAGAAATTTCAACAGAATTAGAAAATGGAAGAGAAAAATCAGATATTACCATAGAAGATGATAAATCCACCACCACCACCACCACCAACCCATTAAACAAATCATCTTTAATAGCATTAAATTAAAATAATTAAATGAACTTTAATATCGACATATTTATCTCTATGTATTTAATTTTTAAAGTTTATAAATTATTTTCTTTTTTTTTTTTTTTTAATTTTTAATGTATTTTTCTCTTTCACTAATTATTAATTTTATTTTTTTTTTCCTTCAATATTTAAATTTTTATCAAGTTATTTAATTGGTACGACTTTTATTATATAGATATATAATTATTTATGCCATAGAAAATAGACAATAGACTATTTATTTATATATTTATATAGATGATAAACAAATACTATTAAATATATATATATATATATATATAATGATATGATATTTATACTATAAAATAATTTTATATGAATTTAAATTATTAGTTGTATTATAGAAATTTTTAAAGTTTTTATTTTTATTTTATTTTATATTTTATTTTTTTTTTTTTATATCTTTTATCTTTTACTATTTTATTCACTTTTTTATTTATCTTATTTTTAATTTATTTATTCTTTTTTATCATTTTTATTATTATTATTATTATTATTATTATTACTATTTAAAAAGAGAAAACAAAACAAAACAAAAAAACCAATAATAAAAGTAATTATAAAAAAAATAATTCTAATGATTTTTTTTTTTATTTTATATTTGTTTTACAGGAGGTTTGACTGTATTTTATGTACAATTTTATATATAAATTCATTTTTTTAAAAAAAAAAAAATTTATTGTTCATATATATATATATATATTTATAATTTTCAAATAATATTTAATAAAAAAAAAAAACTAATATTTTTTGAATTATTATAAATATATAATCGCACACATTAAACACCATAAAATATATCATTAATAAAAAAACTTTTTGCTTATATACATATATCAATACTATTTAAAATTTTCTTTTTTTTTTTTTTTTATTTATTGATTATTTTTTAAACATAATATAATTAATAATTAACAACTGATAATAAAAGATTTTTTGATATTTTACAAATAAAAATATTCATAATTTGTGATATTTTTAAAAATACTATTATCTATTTTTTTTAATAAACCAAATATAATACAATTATTAATATTATAAAAATATATTTATATATATTTGTATTTAAATATAATTATTTAATAATATTGAGATAATTATAGTCAACCTAAAGAATTAAAAATAATGTATTTCCCAAGAAAGACAAAGTTTATTCTATTTGAAAAAAAAAATTTTATAAAATTTACTTTGACATCATTTAATGGTGATTAAAGTTTTCGAGACAAATTATTTTTAAAATAAATTTTATTTTTTTGGAAAAAATCTTATAGTAAAATAAATCCTTTAATATAACCTATTGTTTTATTCATTATTTATTATAATTATAGGTGTGGTATCTTTTTCTAATTTTCTTTTTCTTTTTCTTCTTATTTTTTTATTATTCCTTTTTTTTTTTTTAAAAAAAAAAAAAGGAATAATAATGGTTATGATTCAAAATTAAAAAAGTTAAATAAAAAAAATACTTTAATAATTACTATCAATTCTTTTTTTTTTTTAATATTTCATAAAGTTTTTTCTTTTTCTTTTTTTTTTTTTTTTTTTTTTTTTTGTTACTGTTTTCTTTCAAATTTATTAAATGTAATTTTGTTAATAAAACATAATATTTTGTCAATGCCAACAACATCCTATATATAAAGAAGTAATAAAAAAAAAAAGTTGTAATTATAGGAAAAAAACAAAAGATTTAAATTTTAATTGTTTTATCAATATATATTTATTTTATACATAAATTTTGTTATAATAATAATAATAGTAAAAGTCAACATTTAACAATAAGATTGGTTATATCGAAATAAATTAAATTTAAAAAATAAAATAAAAGTATCATTGTATGAAATTCAAAGTCATTATTAATATATAGAATTTATATTCATTTTGAAATAATTAAACAAATAATAATAACTATAAAAAAAAATGTTATCAAAAAGAAAAAGTTTTGGAGATTATACAATTGGTAAAACAATTGGTCAAGGTGCCTTTTCTAAAGTTAAAATTGCATATAATAAAGTAACAAAGGAAGAGGTATATGTTATATATAATAAAAAAATATTTTCAAAAAAAAAAAAAAAAAAAAAAAAAAACATGAATAATATACAATTTAAATTATTAATAACATTCTTATATTTTTTATATATAAACATTAATTCTTTTATACCTTCAATAAATAATAAATTTATACCTATAATATTAATATCAATATAATGAAAAAAAAAAAAAAATGTATAAAAAAATGAAAATTTAAAATATTAGGTGGCAATTAAAATTATCAATAAAAAACAATTAGAAGTTAAAAATAAAAAAACTCAAGAAAATAAAGAATTATATAAAAAAAGACGTGAACATGAAGAATATAAAAGAAAGAAAGCAATAGAAAATGCAGTTCATCAACACAGTGCACCAAAAATTAATGTTGATAATCCAGGGTTAATAGATTTTAATAAAAAAAATAATATTGAAGAAAAATACACAAAGATTCCATCCTATAGAGATAACAATCAAGAAAATGAAAAGACAGATAACTTGGAGAAAACGACCAATGATACAAAAGCAAATACTAATTCTGACGTAAAGGATGATAAAGAATTGATGAATGATAATACTTTATCAAAGGATAAAATTCAATCCATTGTTAATGAAGATAAAAATACAAGTAATGCATTAAAAAGTGATTTAGATACTTTGTCAACGACAAATTCAAAAGAATCTAGTATTATTGAAACTCATGATATAAGAAAAATTCCTCATGAACCATCAATCATTCCAGAAGAATTGGAAACCAATGAAGGTGAGGAAGAAAAGAAAACTGTAAAGAATGAAAATGAAAATGATGAAAATCCGAAAAAAACTTCAGAAAATAGTGAAATAAATGAAGAAGGCGATAAATTGACAAACATTCCAGAATCAATAAATTTACCAACAGGAAAAAGTGAATCTTGTTCCAATAGCTACACTTCAAAAAGGATATCTTGTGCTTCCACTAGGTCTTATAGAGAACCTGTTAATAATTATCCAAGTAGAAAATTTTCAGTTGATTCGTCTATTAAATCTATTCCTAATCCTCCAACTAGAAGTCGAAAATTTTCTTTAGATAGTAATTCACAAAGTCATGTTGTTAATGATACAAATGATGTTTGTACACCTCTTAAAGAGATTGAAGATGTCATTGATGATAAAAGTATATTTTTAACAGATCATTCTATTATTCCTCTTCCATCTTATTATGAACGTTTACAAAATGAAGTACAATTAATGATGCGTTTAGATCATCCTAATATTATTAAAATTTATCAAGTCATTGAAAGTGAAGATGAAACTTTAATTGTTATGTAAGTTATTTATCATATTTATTATCATTATAATTATTACTAAAATCGAAAAAAATTTAAATTTATATATTGATCTTTATAAAATTATTTTAAATAAAAATATATAAAATAATATATTATTACTTTTATTTTATATTATTAAAAAAAAAGGGAATATGCACCAGGTGGTGAATTAATTGATTATATTTTAACAAAAAAACATTTAAATGAAAGTGAAGCAAGAAGATTCTTTAGACAAATTATTTCTGCAATTGATCATTGTCATATGGCAAACGTTGTCCACCGTGATCTTAAACTTGAAAATTTATTATTATCAAAGGATAAAAATATTTTAATTACAGATTTTGGTTTAGGAAGAACTTTTGATGGATCTACCAAAGATTATATGACTGTAAATATAATAAATTATTATTATTATTTTTTTCTTTTATTGAAAAATATACTATTATTTTTTTTCACTAATATATAATATAATTTATATATGAAAAAATTTATAATGATGATGATTATTTTATTTTTATTTTTATTATTATTTAGACTTTTTGTGGTACACCAAATTATGCTGCTGTTGAATTGATTTCTGGTATACCATATATTGGTGTAAAATCTGATGTATGGGCATTGGGTGTTATATTGTATGTTATGATGACGGGTAAACCACCATTTGATGGAAAAAGTATTAATGCATTATATAGAAGAATTAAAAGAATTGATTATAAAGTTCCAAGTTATTTCAGTAAAGGTTCGGATTAACATTATATATAATATTTTTTTTTTATTTGAATATTTTTAATAATCATTAATTTTTTTTTTATTATTTTATTATTTTCTATTACTTTTTTTTTTTTTTTTTTAAAAAAAAAATATTCAATAATCTATAGACTTATCAAATTTATTAGCAAAAATTTTTGTTAAAGACCCGGAAAAGAGAGCTGGTATAAATGATCTTAGAGATGATCCATGGGTAAACTATGAAGAAATTGAAAAACCAATTAGAATTTTCCCTATTAATGCTCAAGATATGGAACAAATAGTTTCAGGTATTACAAATGGAAATGGTTATATATCTTATATTTTCCGTGAACAATCTACTTCACCAAAGAAAAAAGAAAGTAGTATGAATTTGAGTATGGCATTATCTCAAAATAATATTAATGATTGTCATTTAATATCTAATGAAAGAAGAAAAAGTGTTGTTTATGATGATATTAGACGAAGATTAAATAGTTGTTCTTCTTGTAAAAGTCCTGCTGCTGCTGCTTCACCTGAATGTGCAAGATCTCCCTATCGTAATAAAACTAGTTGCGAAATTCCAAATATGGATATCTGGGGTGGAGTTCTTGTTGATTCTTCATTTAGTCAAAGATTACGTAATAAAACGGCATCCATTATTGATACAAGTAGTAATGGTATTGGTGGAGGAGGTGCAATAAATAATAATAATAATAGTTCAGGATTAAAAAGAAATTCAGAATATTATTCCACATCCGATATCACTCGTTCCTCCAGTAGTTCAGCTGCTAATAGACATTACCTACGTTTAAATACAAATATAAATAACACCCCAAACTTAATCAACAGTGCTGCTGTAGATGATCGTAATCCAGTAAATCCAAGATATTATTCTATTGTGAACATTTCTTCTATAGATTCCAATAGCAATAGCAGTACCAATGATGATGAAAATAATTCAGAATCTTCTAAAAATGATGGTATTCAACCATTAAAATCTTATTCAAAATCTGTTAATCAAATTAATGATGAATCATTATATACAAAACAAAATGGAAAGATTGAACTGGGAAAAAATAAGGCAGATAATAAATCTAATAATAATGGTATTACAAATCTTTTTGGTAAAAAGAGAAATAAGGTTGATAATGCAAATAATATTAATTCTAAATACGAATGTGCTCCTATGTCTCCACTTAATCCTAACTATCCTACTCCACTTAATAAAAAGGCATCCTCTGCATTTTCTATCCCAATGACTCTTAATAGTCAACCTAACCAACCATCTAATTTAAATTGTATTAATGAAGATAATACACCTGAACCTCTTAACCATGATTCAAGATTAATGTCAAAATCAATGGCTAGTCCTTTTAATGAAAAAGGACTTGGTTCTCCAGAAATCTTTGAAGACGAATTCGGATCCGCAAATAATGATCTTAATAGTCCTACTGATGATGGTCTTCCAAACTTTGAAGAAATTGAACAATGGCATTTAATTCATAAACCATCAAAGACTGTACGTTCTACTCGCTTAAACTTTAATAAATCTACTGCTACAAGTAAACCTCCTTATACTCTTTTCCAAAATTTATGTTGGGCATTATACGAAATGAAGAATGTATATCCAAATCGCTTCTATTTTATTCGTAATCCAGATTATTATCTTTTTGAATGTCATTTATTATCCGATGATTTGAATACTGTATGTTTAAAATTTGAAGTGGAGGTATGTAAAGTATGGTTATTGAGGTTATATGCTCTTCGTATAAAACGTATTACAGGTAATAGTTTCCAATATGAAGAATTATATAATGAACTTATTTCTTTATTAAAGACAGATGAAGAAGTTATGAGTAAGGATTCATCAACTTTTGAAGAAATATCCACTGAAGTACCAGTTCAATAAATATAATCATTTAATTAAAATTGGGTGGAAAGAAAAACCTAAAAAAAAAAAAAAAAAAAAAAAAAAACATCAACCATTCATTAATTTTGAATATATAATATAAAAATTTATTATCATCTTTATTTCTTTTTAAGAAAATGTATATATATATATATATATATATAATATACATATTAAATATGATTAAATAGTATTAAATGATTTAAAATAACTGAAAAAAAAAATTTATAGCATAGACTAAAATAGATTAAAAGATTATAGTATATTTAGTATTATTATGTTAATAAATAATTGATATTTAGTTGTTATAGAATATTTTTTGTTAAACATATATATTATCCCCTTTTTATTAAATAAAATAGGTATTAAAAAGTAGTTTTTGTTGGAAAGTTGAAAAGTTTATTTTAAAATAAAATTTGTTACACAATTCATACTTGAATTAAAAACTAATTTTTTCAAAGAATCCATTTATTAATAACTTTTAATGTTAAATATATTATTACTATTTACTTTTGCTTACAAATCTAGTTTATAAAAACAACTAGCAGCAAATATTATTTATAAAAAAAATTATATATATATATATATATATATTTATCACTAACTTTATTACTAATTTTTTCAATTCAATCTTTATAATTAGTATATGTTGTAAACTTTATTTATGTTTGTATTATGTATTAATAATGTAATTTAAAAATAATAATGTAATTAAAAAAATTGTATTTATAATTTTTGTTTATTTTATTTTATTTTTTTTTATTTATATCTATTTAAAGCAAAATATTTATTTTTTTTTTTTGTTTTAAAAAAAAATAATAATCAAAGGAAATTTAAAATCAATTTCATTTGTAAACCATTTTATAACATTATATTATAAATTAATATTATTATATATTTGTTTAATTTTCTATTAATAAAATAAAATAAAAATGGCTGACGATTTTGGTGCTTTTGAATCTGACCCAACTGCCGGTATATATATTTTTGTTTATTGTTTTTAATAATTAGAGTAATAATAAAAAGATGTATAATAATATAAAAATATTATTAATATTTATCATTTTCTTTTTTTCTTTTTTTTCTATATTGTACTATATATTGTTATATTATTTATATATATAAATTTTAAAATAAATAAATAAACAAATAAATAAATAGATTTTCTTGCTCGTGAACAAGCTATGCTTGGTGACGGTATATATCAATTAGTGAGAAATAGATAAATATAAATATAAATTATAAATGGGAATCAATCAAAGTTATAAACAATTGTAATTGTATATGACCTTTTTCCTTCACAACAAAAAAAATGTTTATTTAATATAATAATATTAACGAATGAAGAAGAATAATTATCATTAATTAATACAATGGACAATTCATTCAATTCTATATATTTACAAACAAAGTATTCATTTCATGAATTAACAATTATTAATGGAAATGCTTAGATAGTCTATATAACAATAAAAAATAGTTAAATCCTTTTTTTTTTTTTTTTTCCTTTTCAAAAGATGTCATTATAATATTTATATTTTTATGAATTATTAAACATGAATTATGCATTACTACAAAAAAAAAAAAAAAAAAATAAATAAATAAAAAATAAATTCTTTTAAATTAGTCATATTATGTCGAATTGAGTACTTTAATTCTTTATTTAAAGATAATGTAAATTAAAGTAATAAGACAATGTCATAATTCATAAAGATATTTCGATATAAACTAAAAAAAAAAAAGGAAAAACTAAACAAATTTTACAAATTAATCAAATATTTATGAATATTATATATAATACAAAGATTAAACAATTGTTTTTTTTTTTTTCTTTCTTTTATTATTAATTGTTTAAATGGCATTATTTTATTAACTATAATTTAGATGCTGAAATGTTCAATACCGGAAATATTGATATCCCATTATCAATGCCACAACCAATTGGTGGTGATGCTTCTGCAGTTCCATTAGGTGATGCTGATTTTGGTAATTTTGAAGCTGTTACTCCAGCTCAATCTGTTCCAGTTGCAAACCCATTATTAGATATGATGTCATCAGTTCAAGATACTCCAGTAGCTGCTGTTCCAGCTGCTCAAACCCCATTAAGTGCTTTCCCACAAACTCCAATAAATATTCAACAAACTATTCAAACTCCAATCAATACTTCTTTCTCCCAAACTATTGTAATATAAATTTATTTAATATACATGGCTATAAATTAAAAATAAAAAAAAAAAAAATCGTAAATTAAATAGTATTATCCTTATATATATTCAAATAAAAAATAAAATAGAGTCAAGTTAATGTTCCAGCTATCGAAGAAAATACCAGCAACGATAGTGGTCTTGTTGAAAAAGTAATTACTGAAGTTGATGTTCAAAATTCACCATTTGTTAAGTTAGTATTATAAATAAAATAATTACCATTTTTATTATTTGTAGTAAGGCTAATGATAATATTCAATTTTTAATTTTCAATTATTAAAGGGAAGCTAATGAAAAGAGAGAAAAGATTATTGAAGAACGTGATGCTCGTAACGCTACTAAGCACAATGATATAATTGCTAGCGCAAAGAGTGATATTGAAAAGTTTTACGCTGATTACAATCAAAAGAAAAACAAGGCAATTGAAAACAATAGATTATATCAAGGAAACAATATTCCACAATCTAATAATCCAAATGAATTAACTTGGGTAAATTTTAAACAATATATATATAATTATAGTATTATATTTTGATCTGTCAATGTCAATATTAAAGTTTGAAATTAATTTGTATCTTTATTTAATTTCAAAAATATTTATATATATTTAAAGGATATTGTTTGCAAGAATATTAATTTCAATTCTCTCAAGACAAAGAATGATAATGAAAAGAATTTAGATAGATTCAAGGATTTATTATTAGATTTATCAAAATCTAATGAATACATTAAGACTAACTAATTTTATTAAAACGTTTGACTCTCTATTTAATTTATAATATAAAAGTAAAGGAAGGAAAAAAAAAAAAAAAAAAAAAAAGCCAGAAACTAAAATCAAAATCAAATCATTTTAAAAACCAAAGTATCATTATAAATAATGAAACATTAAAAAAAATAATAATAATTAAATTATAAATAAACTAAACATAATCATAATCATAAATAACATGATATCAAAAATAATTAATAAAAATAAGTAAAATAAATTTAAACCTATTAATAATGATATCATTATTAGTAGTAGTAATTTCTAAAAAAAAAAAAAAAAAAACGATGTATTATATAATAGTAATAATAATAAAAAGAATAGCAGAAAGTTTTATGATAATAAAAATAAACTTATTCTTTTAATTCATATTATTTTTATATTTATAATAATAATAATTGCAAAAAAAAAAAATAAAATAAAAAATAAAATAAAAATAAAAAAATAAATTTTAAAAAATAATAGAATAAAAAAAAAAAAAAAAAGTGAGAGAGAAAAAAGTTATTAATATTTAAAGAGATTTGAGAATTTAAAAAAAATATATATATATATTGTTATTTGCTTTTATTTTTTTTTATTTATTTAAATGCAAAAGCTTAAAAGGATTAATAATATTCTTTTGGGAACAATCATTTATAATTCCGTTAATCTCTCTCTTTTTATTTTTTAAAAGAGATAGCTAACATATTTCTTAATTTAATAAATTATTTCACTTTTCTTTATTTTTTAATAAAGGAAAAAAGAAAAATAATTAAAATTATATATTACGTTCCAACTTTTGTCCTTTTATATATATTAATTGCTATGATTGTTATGTTTAACTAATATTTAATTTAGTTGGCCTTTTCTTGAGATTCCTTAATTTTCTTTTCATCAGCTTCAAGTAAGTTTAAGCAAGCACCTAACATTTGAATAACATTTAAGCTTTGCTTGAATACAAAGACTGGTAAAAAGATCCAGGATAAGATAGCCCAGAATTGGAAAGTGAAAATAGCTAATTAAAAATAAAGAAAAAATAAAAGGTATAATTATTAATAACAATTTCCTAGTACTTTAATTCTAAGAGGGAAAAATATATTGAACATACTTCCATAGTAAGCAGAGCTGAGGTATAATAATACATAGTAGGCTTCATTGAAGAAACAGACAGTGAATAAAACTCTCTGTTATTCAATATAATAAAAATGAATTTTTTATTTATTTAAATTAATATATTTATATTGATATTGATAGATTAAATTAATATTAATTTATATTTTTTCTTACTCTGTCGGAGTAGTATAACTTTAAGATCTTTGGAGCATCTTCCTTTAAGATCTTGTGAGATGGAGAACCAGAAGCTAATGAACTATTAATATTTAAATTATAATTTAAGCATTAAATTAATTATGAAAATTTATTTCCTTAATTTTATATTTTAAAATAAATTTTTAATTTATTTTATATTTACCTGTACATATGGAAATAGTGAGAACTGAAATCTAAAGCAATTAAGAATTGGAAGACGAAAGTCCACTTTGGCCAGACCATAGCTAAGTAACAAATTAAAGCACTGGAAGTGAATCTGTTTTTATTTTTGAATTATTTGTAAATTAATAAGAGTATATGTTATATAATTTTTTAATATTTTTATTTATTTTCTTTTTTTAAAAAAAAAAAAACATACCTATCAGTAATCATATCTAAAACAGCTCCAAATTGAGAACCTTTATTTTATGAATATTTATATATTATGAAATAAGTTAAAAATGAAATAATATCCTAACATTTTTAAATTTAATAGTACTTACATTGGTTGTAACGACGAGCGGCAGTACCATCGAGAGCATCTAATATACAAGAAAGAGAGTAACAAGTCATAGCAGTAATTGGACAACATGGAAGGAAAAGGAAAGATAAAAAAGCAAGAATAACTCTGGTGTAACCTAATGATTTTTATATAAAAATAAGAAATATATAAATTTTATTATTATTATTTTTTTTTAAATCGTTGAAATTATTAAAAAAAATATCTTATATTAATACAACTAATTCTTATTTTTATTTAATTATTTCCATTATATAAAAATTTTTAATTGTTATTCCATATTACCAATTAAATTTGGCATGAACATGTAAACACGAGTTTGCTTTTTAGCAAAATTATCGATAGCTTCCATCTTTGTTTCTTTTTTTATTTATTTAAAAAGTATCTTCATTTTATAATACATAATATATAAATATAAAATTTTAAAAACATATAATAAGAAATTAATAAATTATAAAATTATTTATTAAATTTACAATTTTAATTTTAGCTTATTCTAATTATTTAATATTTATCTATAACATAAAGTATAAAACACTTTATTGATTTATCTTACTATTATATAAAATTATAAAAAATATTTACTTTTAAGTTTTTTTTTTTTTAAAAAAAAATAAAAAAGTAATTTATGTATTTTTTTTTTTTATAAAAAAAAGATGTTTAATCTTTTCTTTTATTATTATTTTTTTTTTTTAAAAAGTAAAGTAAGAAAAAAAAAAAAAAATTTTTTTTCTATAATAATAATAGTATTATATTGATTATTTATTATCAAATAACTAATATTTCTTTAGTATTTTTAAAGATGGATCAATCTATAGAGTAAACTTTATTAATTATAAAATGAATTGTGGGTGATAAACTAAACCATTTATTTTACTTTGAAATAAAAAATTTATTGTATCAAATTGTACAACATTTCAATACATTTTCTTTTTACTCTACCTTTTCTTTTAGTAGGAATAAGAAAGATGCTTTCAGCTATTCATTAAATAAATTTAAACTTGGAAATGAAATAATAAGAATTTAAGAAATATTTTTATTAAAGAGTAGTAAAAATGAGGAAGGTGATATAATATAGATTTAAAGATTTCAAATCATGTTCATACTTTTTTTTTTTTTGATGGAATATTGTATCCATTATTTTGTTAATTCTATCTAGGTAAGGTGTTTTTTTTTTTTTTTTTTTTAATTATTAATAATAATATTATTACATAATTATTATACTCTTATATGTATGTTTTTAAAGAATAATAAACAATAATAAATAATAAAAATCATATTTAATCTAAACAAAATTGAAAAAATGCATTTTAAATTTCATATTTTCACAAAGTTAATTTTGAATTAATTCACAAATTGAAAAAAAAAAAAGCAATATTATATCTATATAAATATTTTATTAAATAATATAGTATGAAAAGGAAATTGAATTTACAGATAAATTATATGGATAAATATTATAAAAATATGTGAAGGAAGGATATGTTAAAATTATTTTTCATAGTAATAATAGATTTTGTTTTAAAAATGCCATAATTTATATACAATAAAAAAAATTAGTCAATTTCAATTTCAGGAAACATTTTTTCTGCTTCTTGATATTCTTCTGGATACTTTGTTTTTAAACTATTTTTAATTTTCCTATATTTTGATAAAGTACAAATTATATATATTTTTAAATGAATATAATTATTATTTTTACTTTAATATTTATATTTACAAAACATTTAATTTTAATAAATTTATACCTTATTCTCATAAAAACATCTTCTAAATTTTGTTTAAGAAGTTGAAGTTCTTTTGTATGCTTTGTAAATAATTCAAAGTTTTCTTTATATTTTTCTTGAGAAATCTCATTGATTCTAGTTAAATTCTCTTCCGAATATTTATAAGTTTGATATCTTTCAAATTTAGAATAATTAAAATGAAATTTGTCATTAAAAAAAATTACACAAATATACGTATATATATTTTTATAATAAGAGAATTAAATATTTTTTATTTACATTTCAGCTTGAACATCTTGAATTTCTTTAAAGCATTGTTCGTTCATTGCCATTTTTATATATATATGCTTCAAAAAAAAAAATTTTTTTTTTATACATTTTTGTATTTTTATATTATATATTAAAAATTTTAAAATTAAAATAAATAAATAATAAATAATTTAATAAATAAATAAATAAATAATTTGATAATTAAGTAAATAAAAATTTTCAATTATTAAATAAATAATAATTAAATTAATTTATAAACATTTTTTTTATTTAAAATGTTTATATTTAAAATTTTATCATTATATATATAAAAATACAATTTGTATATTTGTATATAATTGGAAAATTAAAAATTAAAAAAATGGCTAATAACTTTTTTCTTTTATGTTTTGAAAAAAAATAAATAATTATTTCAAAACTAATACTAATAGTACATAAAATTATTCATTTTTAAAAGTTTTTCTTTTAAATATTATTATTTATTGTAAATGATTTGTAGAGAGAACATCATAACAGTAATATATAAACATAGTAAGTTTAATTTCATTTTAACATCTATTTATATTAAATATATATATGTTAAATATAGGAATAAATATTCATTTATCTTTCATTTATTTATAATAATAAGATAATATAAATAAAAATATAATTAAAAATACCATATCAAAATATTATAAAAATATTAATTTGGATAAACCATCAAGTATTAATATAAACATTTCAAGAAATGTTTCCTCTAAAGCTTTAAATTTAAATACAGGTTTAAACAATATCAGACCATTACCTACAATTCAAAATAAATGTTCTTATTCAACTTTAAATTCACATATTACTAAAAATGGTTATAAAGAGTCCTTAACTTTTGGAGTTATTGATGTTCCAAAAGAAAAGCTTAATAATAACGATATTATTAATACTATGACCTTCTCAATTTATAATAAAAGATTTATGAGTTCACTTCAAAAATTTAATAAAAGTACTATCGACCAAAAAATTAACTCAACTAAATATATTGTACAAAATATGACTTATACAACAGAAGCTAAACCCATAAATAATAATAAAGAAAAAACAAATACTGGTAATAGCAACACAACGAATAAAGAACAAGCATATTCGCAAAATTCAAATAATAAAACTAAAGAAAAACAAAAGAATTTAATGGATGTTATAAGAGAATATGGTATTATTGCTGTTATAATATACCTTTCTCTTACTGCTCTCTTTTATTTTCCTACTCTTGCAGTAGTATTATATTATGATCTCGATCCAGATGAATTATACAAGCAATCAAAAGAATACATTTCCAATTTAGGTAAAAGGGTAATAAATAAAATTAAGGGTAAAGTTGAATATATTGAAGAAACTCTTGAAGAAGCTAAACAAAAAAAGCTTGAAAGAAAAAATGAAAGTACAGAAATATCAATAACTAAAGCTGACGAAAATGACGACCCGACTACTAAAAGAAAAAAGCTATTTAAAAAATTGGTTGTAACTTATGCAATTGCTCAAGTCATTTCACCACCAAAATCTTTAATAACTATTATGGTAACACCATATATTGCAAAGATTTTAAGAAAAAGGATTTAAGAAAAAAATAACTTTAACATATCATAATCATATTTATTATTATTATTATTTTTTTTTTTTTTTTTTTCATTATTATTTGTAATATATATATAAGAGTAACATTTTAATATATAACTAAAATAACAAATAAATCTTTTAATATTTTATTATAATATTAATAGGGAAAAAAATAATAATAATAAATATATAAATATACAAAAGAAAAATAAATAAAAACAAAATAAAACTAATTTTTTTTTTTTTTTTTTTTTTTTTTTTTTTTTTTAACGGCATCAAATATTTTAAACTTTATTATTAATTTAATTAAAATTATAATACATGTAATATAAAAATTAAAATAAAAATAAAAATAAAAAAAATATGTTTAAATAAACACAAATGAATAAAAATTGGGTATAATGTATTCTAGTAATTTTAATTAAAGTAAGAAAGCCACTATCATACTAAAGTATAATAATTGTATTTGACTTCCAATGGGACACCGAGCCAAAGATCAAAATTTTGTCATGGAACAAAATTATGATCTCCATTGGTTGCGCTGGCCCTCCTGGCCTGTCTTACTGTTTCTTCAGCATTGACGCTCTTGGATGTTGCTTCAAACCTTTTGAACATTGTCCATTGCTGGCCAATAGCAAAAGGCATGATTTTGGTTAGAAGTTCCGCGGTTACCGTCAAGAATGGTGTTCCTTCGTTAGTATCAGATTGAATCTGACGCTTACAAAGTTCTTTCCATTCCCTTGAATTGTAATTAATATTGTTAAAACTTCTTCCCCCAAGAAGGAATTTAAATATTTTACTGCACACACTAGAATAATCATACACATTAATATTCACCGGATTATTAGAACTATTACTATCATTAACTAAATTACTATCTAAATTAGAATTATTATCTTCACTATTGTTATCATTACTAATATTATTATTTCTATTATTGTTATTATTACTATTGTTACTATTACTATTGTTACTATTACTATTGTTATTACTACTATTGTTACTATTAGTATTAATGTTATTACTATCTCTACTGATATTATCAATTTCATTATTATTGATAGGACTATTGGAATTACGTTGACTGAAAAAATTTAATAGCTGGACTATAGAATCATAATGTTTAATACGGATATCTCTAAATGTTGGACAATCTAATAACCAATGTTTAATACTTTGATCTCCACACTTGCAACATGGACAGTAGTTAGGACAAACTGGATCAACAAATTTGGCAGCTTTGGCAACTCTAGCATCCAACTTGTATCCGCTTCTTGCTTTCAATAGCCAGTAGAAGCCATAGGCAAACTCTGGGTACTCATAACATAATTTAATAAAATCTTTAGTTTCAATAAATTTATTATCATCATAATATTGCGCTTTGATTGAATTCCCTTTGAGATCTTTCCAATAAAAGTTTTTAACTGCTTTAACATCTCCATGTTTCTTTAGTTTTTTATCAAGTGTCCTACTTGATTTGCACCACGTGTATTTTCTAAATTTAGGAATGTAATTGACAAGGTGTGAGATAATACAATTTGAGTTTTTCCATTTGTTAAAACATCTAACCTGAGCTAACGCACATTTGGCTGACAATGGAGGAATATTCAAATCTTTTGAAATAGAGTATAAAGATATAAACGATACAGCTTTATGAACTCCGGCAACCCATCGTATTCCTTTGTTAACATGCTTCTGAGCAATCCTAGACCTGGCTTTGTTGGATCCAAGTAATGGTGCAAAGTATGAAACTCTGCTAATCACTTGTGAGTTAAGTACTAGTTTTTTGAAAGGAATAGGAATATTAGGATTTCTTAAGAATTTACTGACTGAGAAAAGCCCTTTCAAAACCTTGTTATTAAGAGCTTTAATTACTGGTTTAAGGGACAAATTCTTATCAAATGGAACACCAAGATAAGTATAACAATCAGTAGTTGGAATGGGTTGTCCTGCTAAGTAAAATGTTGGATCTCTCTTGTTCTGATTTTCTATTGATTCAGGACGAATCACCATCGTTGAACATTTCTGGATACCAAATTCCATTTCATTATACAATGCCCATTCATTAACTCTTCTAAGCATCTTTTTTAAGCATCCTCTTGTTGGAGCACAAATAACTATATCATCTGCAAAAAGTCCACCACAGCATCGAGTGTCACCTAAACTGACTCCTAGATCTTCGCACTCTCTAAATATATCATTAATAAAGAGATTAAAGAGAATAGGAGAAAGAGGGCAACCTTGACGGACTCCTTTCTTCACATCAAAAGATTTCGAGAATTGTCCATCTAATTTGACAATAGCCTTAGATGTTAAATATAAATTTTTGATAAATTGTAGACTCTTACCTCGGATTCCTAAACAATCTAATTTATGGAGAATATTACCGATTGGGACTGAATCGTATGCTTTCCTGAGATCTAAAAAGGCCAAATATGTCTCTTTATTATCTAATTGACGTCTACGGCATATTTCTTGGATTGAAATGAAAAGACTAATACTTTCTTCCTTTTTTCGAAAACCAAATTGTTCAGGTCTAATGAAATTATTCTTTAGACCATATTCTGAGATTCTAGTGGTGACAATTTTGGAAATCAACTTAATACCATTATTGATAAGTGATATACCTCGATAGTTATCACAATCTGTCAAATCTCCCTTCTTAGGAATAGAAACAATACTGGATTCATTCCATGAGTTGGGGAAATCTCCATCCCAAATACGGTTGAATAATTTAAGAATAAAATTTAAACCATGAGCATCATTATCTGAAGTAGTATTACCAGAAGAATTATTATCTGTAGCATTATTAGAATCATTACTTGATGGAACTAATGCTTTGTAAAATTCAATTGGAATACCATCCGGACCTGATGCTTTATAATTTGGAGTAGTGAGGATAGCTGACTTGACTTCATCAATACTAATGTCTTGGTTGATATCCCACTCATCAAGCATAGGAAGTGAAAAACGTTTATTCGTTGGTTCTTCATACCAATGCTCCAAATCAAGACTTACACCACTTGGGTCTGATGCAAGATTTTCGAAATGATCATGCCACACATCTAGTTGTTCTTCCGTAGCAACAACTAATTCTCCATTTTTATTTTTAATTGGTTGAGCAATAAAGAAAGAATCTTTTCCAATTTTTGCAGTTTTCTTGATCCATTTCCAGGCCTTCTTAGGATTATGACTCTTCATATACTCACATCCTGTTTTAATCCAATGAAGATATTCTTGCTTCCTAAATTCATTACATCTTTTGTGGATGTAATCAATGAGTTTACGGTAGATTTTAATTCTTTTAATAAATTCATCTATATCATAAATTCTTTCTTTTTTAAATCTCTTATACAACTTCATTTTGATTTTTTGGAGATTAAAAATTTGTTGTGAAATATGAAATGAAGACTTTATAACATTATTTGCTGAAGTAATACTGAGCTCGTCTGCAATTGAAAAAGCAGTTGAAGTAAACTCTTTGGAAAGTTCATCTGTAGAAACATTAGGATTGTTGGATTTTGCTGAAAGTATTTGGAATTTATTATGACTGAGAATAGATTCCTTTTCCTCAATACATTTTAATCTATTCCATTTCAGAATTTTCTTAGGAACATTAAAGTCATTAGAAAAATCTTCCATAGGAATAATTTTACCATTAATAAGAAGTGGCTTATGGTCTGATACAGGATAAAAATTATTTATAAATGATCCTGAGTGAATAAGATCTTTCATCTTCGAATTGATAAGAGCATGGTCAATGTCGGAAGATTGATCACCTCGAGTCCAAGAGATAGTAGACCCTCTAAGCGGAAGAATTTCCCAATCTCCTAATCCATTAGTTGATAACCAGTTGGATAATTTTACTTTAGACATATTAAAATCACCAACAAGAATCGATGGATGGGATGAATGAGTTTGTAACCACAAGCGAACTTCTAACTTTGCATGATCAACATAGATGTTGTGATGACTATGAGGCATATAAACATTTCCAATCGAGCATTTGAATCTATTCCAGAGACTAAAAGTATAAATAGAAATAATATACTTTCCAGAGAAGTTTTCAAGTGAGGCTTGACATGAATTGTGAAAACCTAAATATAAACCTCTCATTCCCGGAACTGATTCGTCAGCTTTCTTGAAAAAGTGTCTATAGTTTCGCAAAGTAACACGACAAGGATAATCTGTATTCGATTATCCTTGTCGAATACAGATTGGGAAATAAAACTAACGGAAAAAAAAAATAAATGAATATATTTATTATTATATAAATACGTTTTACTTTCATTCAATTAATCAATGAAGAGTTATTTTTGGTTTTTTTTTTTTCTTATTTTTATATTAACAATTTGTTATAAACCTCAATTATTTTGATACTTTTTATTTTTTATTAAATATTTTTTTTTTTTTTTTTTTTTTTACACTATTTTATAAGAATGATTATTTTTTGTTCTTTTCATAATATATAATTAATTTTTATATATTATAATTATTTTTAATATATATATTAATAGATAAATTTTAAAGTTTACTATTTGAATTTGAATTATTTAACATTAAAAATAAATTATAGGCATTTCTTTTTTATAAAGTAATAAGATTAAATAATAGGTTATAATAATGAAATAAATATATATAAATTACGTTTTCTATATAATATTACTATTTTTTTCTTCAAGAAAAAAGAAAAATGTTTTATAATAAAAAAATATATATATATATAATAAATTAAATATAAAATGTAAAATTTGATATTAAAAAAATACAACTATTGTTTAAATGAAATTACTATAATAACTTTATATTATCGTTTTTTTTTTTTTTTAATTATATTTGTTATTTAAAGTCCTGAATCAGAAACGTTATCTAAATTATCTGTACTATCTATGTAAAAACCATCAGAACTAGCTATATCTCCTTCTATATTATGTATTTCGTTAAAAAGATAACTTTCACGATCTTTAATAATTTGTTTTATACGTTCTCTTTCGATTTCATCTTTTTTACTTAGTGTATTATACCTTGAAAAACCATTATTATTCATAATATTAATTTCGTTATTATATGAACCATGACTACTTGAAGGATTCGAAATGATAATATTATCTTTTTCAAATGTAATTTTATTACTATTGGTAGAACGTTTTTCCTCTTCTTCAATGGAAGCCTTTCTTTTTGCATCGAAATCTTTTGTTAAATTAATATTACTATTGGAAGGTTGTCTTTCCTCTACATTTCTTATTGACATAGTGCTATTACTATTTCCATTTCTAAAATTACTATGGAACGATCCACTACGTATTGAACGTGATCCACTTCGTAATGAACTAGATCTTTTATACAAATTTCTAAGTTCAATATTTTCTGTTGATAACTTCATATGATCTCTGAAACTATTAAATTTCTTTAGACTACTTTTACTATTAATTCTTTCTCTTTTATCTTCAAGTTTTTCTTCTTCCATTTCGGTAATATCTTCCATGGTTCTATCATAACCTTTATATTTACTGGCTTGAACAATCATAATGCTAGCGGAACATTCCATTATCGCACGGTAACCAAGTGGACCCGCCATAGTTCTTAAACGAGCTTCATCTTGAAGATTAAGGTTACTTGAATTACCACCACCAATGAAATGACTGGCAACAAAACTAGATACTGTCTTTTGAATATTATTCTCGGTATTGTCATATGGGTCATTGCTACTGATATCTGTTCCCGTTTCACTCTTTCTTCTGATTAATTCTATTGAATTAAAATTGATAATAATGGATGATATTTATTTAATTTACATATAAATTAGCATATTAAAATATTTTTATATATTTGATGAATTATACATATATATATATGATTGATTCAAAGGTAAAAATATACATACCAATATTTGGTCTACTATTAGCAATATCATTTTCTTTTACCTCATTATTATCCGATATAAAACTTTCTCTTCCAATAATAAGAAGATCTTTTTTACCAATACTATTAACTAAATCAATGCAAGCATCAATTAATTGATCTTTTGAATTAATAATGACATCTTCTATTGAAATATGAGAATTAGGTTTACTTAACAATTTTTTAATTTCCTTAAATGCTATTCTATCTTCATAGGAATCAACTTCAATTTCAATAGAGAAAGATTCATTACTACCCTTAACTTCTTCTTCATTATTTTCTTCTCCTTTTTTGGTCGATGAGACAGATTGACGATTACTGTCAGCTGTATTCTTTCTACTTCTAATGATTTTACCTAATAGTGTTCCTCTCTTAATAAGACCAGCCGTTTTATTATTAGAATTATTTTGTTGTGGTGGTGGTGGTTGATTTTGAACATCTGGCATATTTATTGACACTGGTGTTACTTCTTTGGATGATGGTTGAGTATTGTTTCTAGTGGAAGGTAAAGAAGTATCAATTTTTGGTGGCATTATTTCTTTTTTATCGTCTGGAAGTTTTTCATGTGAATTTGAATTGCTAGAGGAAGCATCACTAGTAGACATAGACACTGCAATAGAAGGTTTTGATAATAAAGATAAAGAATCAAATGAATTTTTTCCGGAACTTGATTTACTTGCTCGATCATTATCATTTGCTCCATCATCATCATTATTATTGGTATTACTCTCGTCTCTTGGTGTTGCTGATCCAATATTAATATTTTTTTCATAATCATTACTATTCATATCTTTTTTATTTAAACTATTGGAGGCCTTTCTATCAGAAATAACACTGGCCCTATTTGAATTATTATTACTTTTTCTTTCAGATAAGGTTGAAAGCATTTTTTGATAGGTTTGAAGAGAAGTACTCTTAATAAAAGAATTTTGGAAGGTTAAATTCTCAGGACCAATATCATAATCAATATCTGTAGGATCTCTAGCAGATAATTTGACCATTTCACTCGATTGTCTAATTCTTTTAATAACTACTTGAACTTTATTTGTTTTCGCTATACGAGTGGCTAATTTAAGAGCTTCACGATCATCTGGACCACCAATAAAAATAATCACAACAGATTGAGTATAGAGATTAATAGTTGAAAAGTTAGTTACATTATTAGCATAGTTAATTTCATTATTATTATTAGCTAAAGCCATCATTGCAGGACCTTGACCAAAACCACGATCAATAAAAATACCTACAGGACAACAACTACTTTTTAATAAATGACAGATTCCAGGTAAATACTCTGATTTTATATTTCTAAATGTTTTAGATGGAGCGGGATTAAATTGTTGTTGTTGTTGTAGCTGTTGTTGTTGTTGTTGTTGTTGAATAGATGTCGATGATTGATTATTTGGATTTTCAAATATATTAGCTAATGTTAAATATCCTGATTGGGCAGTACCCACAATATTTGTTTCACTATAATCAAAAGGAATAATTAGCATGTTCGAACGGAAATTTTCAGAATAGTATGATATAGTTGAAGCAAAATCAGAAGGTTTAGCAACAATTAAATTAGCGATAATATTAATATTATTAAGTTGTCCAAATGTTCTTAATATTGTTGAGATAGGATCTAAATTTGTAGTGGTGGTGGCATCTGTTGCCATTTGAATAGAGGAAGATCTTTCCGAAAATTCCATGACACGAAGGGAATGAACCATTAATCTTTGATTATTAGCACCTTTTATTTGTTTATTATTCAAGAGATGTAATACAGTCATTAAACCTGGTAAAGATTTTGTATTAGTAATGGTAATTAAAAGTTTGTAATAATTGGATTGATCATTAACAGTATGGTTATCATTTTCATTAGTCATTTCAGTATTTTCTGTAAATTCAACATTGATAGGAGCATCTAATGCCATTGGTACTCTATATTTTTGTGAATAAACTTTTGAAATTAATGGTGTTGTTGAAAATGTAGTTAACAATGTAATCAAGATAAACAGTGAGTATGTTTTTGGAGAAATTATTTGTGAATCAAATCCCATATTCAAAACAACTAAATCCATAAGACTAAAAATATTAATATATAGTTTCGATATCGCCGTTTTTAGAAAATAATAAAAAAAAAGTTTTATAAACATTGTAATGTTAGTATTTATTTAATAATTATTAATAAATAAATAAATAAAAATTTTATAATAATTATTTTAATTATAATTATTTTTTATTAGGTCAAAATATATTCATTTTGATTTAGTGAACTTAAATATATATAGATTAAACTAAATATTTTTTCTAAGTAGTATAATAATTTACCCTTTAGTATTTAATAATATACCAAGAGAAAAAGACTCTCTCCATGAGAATTTACAAAATTTGGCAATAATTGAAGCAGGAACTATTTTACAGAAAGATGAAACAACAAATAATAAAACTAACCAAACCCAAAACATGTAATCACTGAAGAAATCAAATGTGGATCTTAAACCTGATACTGCAATATACTATAATAAATATTTTGAAATTGAATTGTTATAATACATATATTTAATAAAATATTAAAATGAAATGTTAATATAACATAATTCTATCATTATAGAATATACTAAAAATAAATATATAAATTTAATTGAAATATATATTTATATAAATATTACCAAAGGTAATAAAAAGATAACGACAACATCTTCTACTTTTTCAGTAATTTTTACTGTAAATTGACCATGCGGTAAAATAAGACCAAACATAAAACTACCTATAACTGCGTGTCCACCAAATCGATGAGTGACCCAACTTGACAAGAGAAGAAGAATGAATATAACTGAAGTAGTAAATTCACTAACAGCACCTGCTTGTTCAATCTCGCTTTCATAATGTTTTATCCATATATTAGTGAGAGGTCTAATAACAAAAAACATTACTATAACGACAGCCATTAAACTTAAAAATATATAAAGAGGAGATAATGTATCCGCCGTAGAATTAATAAAACTTGAAACAATAATTAAAAGACCCCAACATCTATTAATAAAATAAAATTAGGATTATAAGAAAAAAAAGTAATGTTTTAATTTAAACCAATTTAAAAAATATAATATAATAATTATAGGATCAATAGTATTAAAAACACTTTTCTTAGTCATTGTAATAATCATACAATAAATTATCTACAGTAATAACGGATACAGATGAAGCACCTACAACTGTTTGAAGTAAACCTAATTCACTAATAATTCTCGATAGTACTGGTAATGCCTTTATTATAAATATTAAATTAATAATTTTAAAAATTAATTATAATAAATTAATAAATAATAATTTTAATACTATATTAATTTTAAAAAAAAAAAAAAAAAAAAAAAAAAGATATTTACTGAAATGGCAAGAACCAAACCAATATAGAGCATGTGTGTGATGGTATGTCTAGTACCATTAACATTATCTTCATCTTTGAAAATAAAACTCATTCCCAAACCGGTGATGAATGGGAAGAAAACTGATATAAATCCAATATATAACGGATATTTTCTTTTAGGTTGAAATACACTACTGGTATTAAGTTCAAGACCAATTAAAAATATATATAAAACTACTGTAAAATCTGAAATCATATATAAATTTTCAATTGAATCTCCCGGGAAAAAATGTTTATAATATCCGGGTATTCTTTTTTTTTTCAATTATTTTGATATTTTATTTTATAAATATATATTTAAATATAATACATATAATATAAATATAATTATAAATATAAATGATTTTAATTATTGATTTGATATAAATATATATAATACAGAAAAAAAAAAAAAAAAAAAAAGAGGAATATTTACTGTCCTAAAACACTTGGACCCAATATAATACCACATAAAATTTGACCTAGAATAGAAGGTTGACCTATTTTTGATAATAACCATACTAATGCTCTGGATAATGATATTATTACTAACATCTTTATATATATATAATATGTATATTTATTGATATCATTATTATATAATTCAATATATATAATATAAAAGAATTATAACTATGCCTATTAATATAAAATAAAAGGAATATTACCTGTAGTAATAACATAGCCAAGTATGAATCATCATCCTCACCAAATAAACCACCCTTTACTAGCATTTTTAATACATATATTAATTATAAAGAAAAAAAAACGATAGACTTTGAATTTGATTATAAAAAAAAAAACAGTAGATTTTATATAGTTGTTTTTATTTATCTTTTCTTTAATTTTTTTCCTCTTCTCTATACTTTTTTTCTATTAATATAAGGATGAGTAGAACTAACAATAAAATATATATAACGTATAATTTTATTTTAAATATTTAATTTTTTATATTATTATTGTTCTATGGATTTTGTTTCTTTTAACTATTATCGTTTTTATAATTGAACTAATATGAAATAGAATGAATGTTTATTTTATTCTCTTTATAGAATAGGAAAAAAAACAAGTATATTGTGATATTTAAAGTTATTTATTTATTATTTTATTGTGATAATCTTTTTTAAATTTCTTGATATTCTTTATTATTGAATATACTTATTTTACTTTTTTTTTTTTTTCTTCTATATTTATTGATTTATTTACTTATTTTATTTTTATTTTCTTGTATTTTTTTTTTTATTTGTAATTCTGTTGATAAATGAAACTGAATAATAAATGGTTATTAAAAAATAGTTCTTATAAAATAGTATGTTAAAACTAAATTAATACTTTGACATGTATAAATTTAATTATTTTACTTTTTTTCAACTTTTCTTTTAAAAAAAAAAAAAAGGAAAAAAGGTTTGGGAAGAATAAAGTTTTAAAATATATTTAATAAAAAAAAAAAAATTGAAAATATATCCAATATGAATTTGCTTATTTATACACAATTTGACTATTGTTTGTATTTCTTTTGTTTATTTATTTGAATGCTTATTTAACATGCAGTATAATTATTGTTTATTATATTCAATATAATTAAAAATAAGAATGTTTCTTTTATATAATAGTTTTAAATTTCTACATTGAAATTAAGAAATATTCTATACTTTTTTTTAAATTGAAAAATAAAAAAAGGTTCTCCACTTGCTATAATAATTTTATAATTTTATACATATATAATAAGTTTTTTTTTTGGAAAACTTTTTATTATCTTATTTTATTTTTTAAAATGATCCTTTGCCTTTACAACAATTATTCTTTTTTTTTTTTATTCGTTGAAATTTAATGATTATTTTTAAATTATTAAATTTAAATTGAGTAAGGTTTGTTTTTTTTTTAATATATATACACTATGTATGTTCTATTCCTTAAACAATTTTCTCTTTCTCTTTTCCTTTATATACTTTAAAAATTGTAATTTCAATAGAGTAAGACATAAAGAAAAAAAAATAGTATTTGATATCGCTTATGATTTTATATATATATATCTTATTATTTAATCTCTTATAATTTATTTTTTTATACTTCGTTTTTCATTGTAAATTATTGTAAATTATAATTGTTGTTGTTGGTATTTTCAAAAGTATTTTATTATTTTTATTTCATTTTTTTTATATATATTAGTTTTTTGTATATAAAATAAAAAAAAAAAAAAAAAAAAAAAAAAAAAAAAAAAAGAAAAAGAAAAAGAATACTAAAAAATAATAAAATTAAAAATTTATTTTATACTAAAAATGGAAAGTGATTATAAAAAAAAAAAACATTAATTATTTTTATATTAAAATTATTATTATCCTTTTAAAGTAATAATTAAAAAAGTTACTTTTTTTTAAAAAAAAAAAAGTGAATAAGAATAATTAAAAAAAAAATAAATATAAAATAAAAACAAATGTTAATGTGAAAAAGATTAATTAAATAGTTGATATAAAATATATTATTTAATTTAGATATATTGATTATTATCTTTTATTATTGAATAAAAAAAATTTATTCTTATTATTAAATCATTAATATGATATCAAATATATTATTTCTTATCATAATAATATACTTTTTATTGAAGAGTTAATACAAAATAGAATATGAATGTATTACTTCATAAGAAAATATTTTTATTTTACTTTTTACTAGTGATTATAGTTACCCTAAAAAATATTTAACTTTTATAATTAATTAAAATTAACTTTCCTTGGGTAAAAAAAAAATAGATATATTATATATACAAATGTTAA
The DNA here is from genome assembly GCA_002104945.1 of Piromyces finnis. Classification (NCBI taxonomy): domain Eukaryota; kingdom Fungi; phylum Neocallimastigomycota; class Neocallimastigomycetes; order Neocallimastigales; family Neocallimastigaceae; genus Piromyces; species Piromyces finnis. The sequence continues at coordinate 119,818 of MCFH01000070.1, read as the reverse complement.
AGTTTACAATATATTACAATATACTGATTTAGTTTAAAAAATTTAATATCTAATATATTATTTAATTAATTCCAAATAAAGAAATTTAAAAATATTTAAAATTTATTAAAAATCTGCAATATATTTTTATTAATAAAAAAAATAGATTAAAAAAAAAATTTATAAAATGGAAAAATTAAAATATAAAAGTTTTAAAAAAAAAAAGAATGTTTTTCTTGATATAATGAATAAAAAAAGTATAGAAAAAGTTAACATTATATTCCATTGATGATAATAATACAAAGGTAAATAAAAAAAAAGAAACTAAATTTTCACCTAATGTTTAAATATTAATCTTTTTCATTTATTAAAAAAGATTAATTAAAAAAATATTTTATATTTAATTTATTTTAGATTTATAAAATTTAATATTGTTAAAAAATATAATTAAATTATTTTATAAAATAAATATTATTTTAATTAATAGGTATAGAAAAGGTTTCAACTAAGAATTTCATAGGAAAGAAAACAAATATATCTAGTTTATACTAACCTTTATATTTTTGACGTATATGTATTTAATAATATTTTTTTTTGATTAACTATTTCTATAATTATATAAAAAATAAATTTTTTTTAAAAAAAAATAATTATTAATATTTGAAAAATAAAATTGAAATTTAATAAAGTATAAATTTTTCATATAATTAATAAAATGTAGTATTGGTGTATCATCCCATGAATAAAAAAATAGACATAAAAAAAGAAATTACATTTATTTAATTCAATAGTTTTTATTCTTTTATTATATATATTAAAATTCAATCTATAAAATCTTAATCTTAATATAACAAGTAGTTGATGAATAGAATGAATGAAAAAATGAAAAAAAAAAAATAAAGTAAAATTAGTTGATGCAAAAATTTATTTTTATTTGTTTTTGAAAGTGTTAATATAATATTATAAATTAAAAAGTTTATTCTATATCCTTTTTTCTTTATTATAGTTTTTATTTTTTTTTTAAAAAAAAATATTATATATAAATTAAATTTTTGTTTTTAATCGTTGATGTTGGGTTACAGAATGGGTAATAAAAAAATATAGAATATCCCTTTTTTTTTTTTTTTTAAAGATTTTAAAGTTTTCCTACAATTTTGAAGTATATATTATACTATACCATTTTTATTTATAAAAATAATAGGGCAATGAAAATAAAAAAATAAATAAATATATGTTTATAGGCATAATAATTTATATTATCAAATTCTTTTATGTTATTATTTAAATTGAATATAAATGTTTATAAAGTGAACCTATTATAGTTATAAATGATACAATGAATTAATTTTTTCAATATAAAAAATAAAATGAAACTCTTTACTTTTTATTATCTTCATTATCCCTAATGAATTAAGCCTAACATTAGAATAAAAACATCATTATTTAATAATTGATTGAAATAATTTTACAATAAAGTATTTCAAGAAAAAAAAAAAAAAATACACAGTAAATTTAATTCTAAAAAAGCTTGATTATAATTAAATAAATATTTTTTTTTTATTATTATTATTATTATTTTTTTTTTCTTTATGTTTTTTTTTTTTTTTTGTTTTTTTGTTTTTCTTTTGTTTTTATTTTCTTCGTTTCTTAATTTGATTTTTTAATATTATATATTACTTTTTATATAATGAATAATGTTTTTTCCTTTAACAAAATTTGTATTGAATATTTAAATTTGAATAATTAAATATATTAAGAATAATCTTTTTTTTTATCATTGTCTTATTCTACTATAACATATATTTATATTGCTTAAATAACTGATAATGAATATTACTAATGATAATAATATATGATATTTAAATTATTAAAAAAAAAAAAAAAGGTATAAATGATTAAAAATATATATATATAGCGATTATAATAATAGTAAAAAAAAAAAAGTTGAAATTAGTCTTCATTTTTTTTTTTTCAACTATATATTATAATCATCTATGTTTTAATTTTCATAGGCCTTTTTTCTTTTTCTTTTTTTTTTTAAAAAAAAAAAAAGATAAAATATATTTTATATTAAAAAAAATAAATAAGTATTATTAATATTTGTCTATTTTAAATGACCATTTCTCTATTATTTTAATACAATAAAACATGGAAATTGATATTTATGTGATTGTGGGGTTAAGAAAAAAAATTAATAGTATAATGATATTGAAATAATATTTATATAAATGTATAATGGTATTTTGTTATATAAAAATATAAGATATTTTATGAAAAAATGTATATATATTATATATTATTGATAATATTGATTTTAATAAAGAATTGGGATATCCGAAAAATAATTTTTAGTTTTAGTTTTGTTTTGTTTGGGGAATGATGATGAATCAGTCATTAAATCGTCAAAATCGATTTTTAATCTTGAAATAGAATTTAAATTTAACTCTAAATCATCTTTTTTTTCTTTTTCGTTTTCTTTTTTTATTTCTCGTATTTTAGAATCTTGGTGGAAATTACTGAAATAGGACTTTTCATTGTTTTGACGACTTTGACTTAAACTATTGTCTTTCTTTCTTTCAAGACTAGATATTTCAAATTTGCTGTCAGCTTTACCAGAAAGAACAGTTGATTGACTTTTGTCACGAAGGTCCTCATCCGAAAAATTTTTAATGATTAAAGTACGACTTTTCTTTGGCTTGACTTTACTTGAAGAAGGATTGGCGTCTGTACTTGAATTACTATGAGAATTTCTATTGTTAATTAATGTTTCTTGACTTGCATTTTTACCTTGAAGCTTTGAAAGTGAATAGGAAAGACTCTTTTTATTACCAGAATTTGTATATTCACTTATAGCAGCATTAACATTAACCTTTGTCTTTTCACTTTCTCTATCACTTTTAACACTACTAGATATACGATTACTACCGTTACTAACAGAAGTACTTGATGAACGATTCTTTTTAACACTGGATAAACGATTTAGCGGGAATACACCTAACCTTCCAGTAGTAACATTCTTGCCATAAGCCCATCCATCTGAATAGGTTTGTAACAAATGAATACGATCATTAATTGTAATATACAATTCATCACTAACTACAGGTTGATATGAATAAATAGCATTATAATCTTGATCAACAGGATATCTACTTTGCTCATTAATCAATTCCTCATCATTCAACATTGTGATGGGTGGATACACAATATTACCATTATTTGTAACTGGATTTGTGGAATTTACCGGAGTACTGTATAAACGAGTTGTAGGTGATATCATTTTATTAACGGAATTTAAATTATCGTAAGACATGTAGGAGGGTAATGAATTTTTAATAGGTGAAAGTGCATTAAGTTTTTGAGGTTGTTGATAAAGAAAATCTAATGGATAGTTTTGATTTATTGGATAATTATCCTTTGGAGGGATAACATTCATAGTCTCTTTTCTCATTTTGGTATCATTAGCATTTGTTCCAAAATCATTTTTTGAAATTTGCTTTTGACTATTTCTTTGTGGCATTGTTTTGAATCTTTTTTCAGCAAATAAATTTCTGTAGATATTACCAATTTCATTTTCTTGTGGGTATAAACTATCCTTATTGTTATTATCGATATTTCTATTATCATTATTATAATTATTAATGTCATTTTTTAAATAGTTTTTATTGTGGTGATTATTGTTGTTATTTTGATTGTCATATAAATCCGTAATCTGAGTTAATTTTGATTTTGGACTATCCTCAGCATTATTATATTCGTTATTATTATTATTATTATTGTTTAAATCAATAAAATTAGATATTGGTGATTTTTTATATTTTTTACTTTTTATACTATTACTTTTCAACATTGACTTATTTAATTTCATATTTTGACTATAGAAATTGTATCCAGAATCAAATTCACAATCATACTTTGTACTAACAATACTACTCTTACGGTAGAGTTGACTTGGACTAGAAGTTGAAGTTGGAAACGATGGGGTTGACATTCTAGTGTAATTTGGTTGAAAAGCATCGATTGTTTTTCCTGTAGGGTATACAGCTTTTGGATTTGGTAAAGTTTGGAAATGTTGCGTAATATGAGGTTGCTTTGGGCTATCTGGATAATCCATATAGTTTTTATAATCTTTAAACTCTGGATAATCATTATATTCAAAATAGTTATCATTTTTATCATTAATTTTATTTTTACTATTAGTATTATTACTTTCGGAAACAACATTTCCCTCAGTATAGTTGTCATTGGTATGATTATAATTACTATCGCAATCACTCTTACTTGAAGTGTTTTCATCCAACATATTACGAAGGTTACTCGGATTATTAATATCAATAAGCTCCAAAGTTTTTTTCTTATTTTTACGTCTTCTTATTAAAATAACGCATATTAAAAGTAATAATGAAAATAGCAATATTGCTGATGCCGAAGCAATGATTATATATAAATAAGTAATATCAAAACCATTTATTGAAAATACAGTATTATTAATCCATTCAAATGAATTTGAATTATTTGAAGAATTATTGTTAAATGCATTTTGTGTTTGTGACGTTGTATTTGTACTAGGTGTTACATTATTTTCCTCTATAGACGTTGCTGAGGTTTCTTGGTAAGTTTGAGTAGATATGTTGCTTGTAATTGTTGAATAATTATCTTCATAATTTGGATTTGAGGACATTTGATTATTTAAAGAATCAAATTGGTTTGCTGATTGATTTTGTTGATTGGTGTTTTGACTTTGTGAAGTGGACTGATGGGTATTATCATTATTATTTACAAATCCATTACCTCCATAATAACTATTATCATCATAGTTATTATACACAATAGTTCCTATATCATTTATATCGTCGTTAACAAAACCATTATCATAATTATAATAATTATAAGTATTTGTATTTGTATTTTCTCCAATACCATTGTTATTATTTGTACCATCATAATTATTATTATTGGTATTGAAGCCATTATAATTATTAGTATCTATATTATATGAGTTTCCATTATTATAAGAAGTCTCCGTTTGACCATTGTTATTTAAAATAGTATTGTCGTTGTCGTGATGGTTATTAGAAAAATCATTTGAAATATTATTAATGTTTTTCTCAACTATTAATTGTGTAAATATAGTTATATTTATAAATATATATATAAAGTAAATAAATAAAAATTAGTATTAGAAAATATTATTACTACATTCTCTTAAAATACTTTTTTTACTTTTATTTAAAAAAAAAAAAACAATTCTGTTACACTTTTTATAACTTTTATTGTTGTTACAGATACTTTTAAATAAAATTATTTAACAAAAACTCACCTATACTTTCAACATTTCCCATTTTTAAAGAGTTATATTTCAAAACTATAAAGAAATTGTAACTAATTCTTTTCTACTAAAATAGTTATTTTCAACTTTACAAATTAATTACAATTTTCTTTATTTTATTTTTCTCTTCACTCTTCTTTTAATCCTTTCTTAATGATATATAAAAAATATAAATATTGTTGATTGATTTATTGTCAATTCCAATCCTAATAATTATTTTTTTTATTATCCCAAGACTCTTTTTTTTTTTTTAACATCAATAGAATTTTTCTTTATATACGGTATATAAAGAAATTTCAACTGATGTTTTAATTCTAATTCTACAAACCAAATACTTTTAATATTTTTAATTATGAAACATGAAATGTTTTTTTATTATTTTTATTATATTCATTAAAATATAGTTTAAATTTGATATATTTTATTGTATTTTTTCTTAAAGTATCTTGATATAGTTTATAAAGGATTTTCAAAAAATGATATAATGATATTAATGAATAAAATTGGATATAGAATAGATTTTGTTTTACAAAAAAAAGTTAAAGATACTATTTACTTTTTTTTTTTTTGTATTTTTTTATGAATACTAAATAGAATACTTTTTTACTAATAAATTAAATATTTAATATATGATATAGTAAATTAAATCAAATTTATTTTAATATAATTTTATACACTTTTGAAAAAAAAAAAAAAATTTTAATTTCTTATTACTTTTAATTTATGTATATTATCATTATATTATAATATGTTATTAATGAATTGATTTAATTAAAAAAGTTTGAAAAAGTATAAATTTAGTCTATTGATCTATAATTCTTTCATAGAATAAAATATATCTATACAATTTATTCAATGATATATTATTATATATTTGTGTAATAATAGTATAATAATTCTATTTATATTAATAAATGAAGTTTTTTCATAATAATAATTATTAAAGTTTCACATTTGTTTTCTTTGTAAACTGATGAAATATAAAATGGTATTTAATTAATATATGAATAAATATACATTTTTATATAATACTAATTTATTATTTATTATTTTCAATTTATTATAAATAAAAATTACTCATTAAAAAAAATAATAATAATAAATTAATCTGTTGTAATTAAACTAAGAAGTGCCATTATTATCCAATGACTCCATTGAAAAGTATACTAATGATATATTTATTCATATATTAAAATATATAGAAAAAACAATTTTACATAAATAAAAATTATTTATTAATTTATTTATTTATTTATTTATTAATTTATTAATTTATTTATTTATTTATTTATTTATTGATTGATTGATTTATTGATTTATTGATTTATTTATTAATTTATTTATTTATTTATTTATTTATTTATTTATTTATTTATTTATTGATTTATTGATTTATTTATTTATTTATTTATTGATTTATTTATTTATATAATATATTATTAAAATAAGTTGCTGTCATTTTGAAATGTGGAGTAAATAAAAAGTCTAGAAACTATAATAGAAAAATAAAATATAATAAAATCATATCGATAATTTTCACAGACAACAAGCTATAGTTTATAATTCGCAAAATTAGATAATTATATAGAAAATCCAAAAACATAAGCTAGGAAGAATTAATAATAGACTATTATTAATGATGATGATAAATATTAATATAACTTTAATAACAAAATTTAAATTAATATAAATAAAAACATTATTCCTCTAATACATTACATTTTTAATATTCTTATTATATATTAGAATACAAAAAAAAAAGGCTACTTATGTAAAGATAATGTACTTTTTATTTACAAAATTAATATCGCTACATTCTTTTTATTACAAATCTAAAGGTTGAGCCTCCATTTTTATATGATAGTAGTCATGATTGTAATTATAAACATAAATTTATTTTGTTTATAAAATTTAATTTAAACAATACAAGTCATTAACAATAATAATAATGTTTGTTGTCGTTGCCTTTTTTTTTAACTGAATGCCTTTTTAAAAAGATAACTGATTAAATAGTTAAAATTCCTACACCTACCACCAACATAATCAATATAAAATAGAAATAAAGGAATAGTAAACACCATGACCTAAATCAAAATTCTTCTGACTTTTTAGCTCCCTTTAGTTTTTCTCCATTTTTTATAAAAAGAATTAGAGTGAATTCTATAAATGAAACATAAAACATAAATTGAAACAATCAAACGTACAAATGAATTATTTTATTTGAATAAAGTTTATTTTTAATAAATAAATTAATAAAGACAGAATTATACTTTTTAAAGTTATTAAATTATTCTTTTTAATTAATGCCTAACGAATTCAATACGAACAAGAAAAAACATAATACTATCCCATCATTCATAAAGGATAAACATTAGGAATTAATTAAAGTGTGGGTAAAAGTAAAATAAATAAAGTAAATCGTGGCAATTGATTTAGGGTTACACATAATAGGATTGTTTTGAAAAAAGTGCCACCGGAACTTTAATCTTTTATTATTATCATTAGAGAAAAAAATAATACCTAATTATTTTAACCAATAAAATAAATAGGATAACTATAAATTTAGATGTTATACAAAATATAAATAGAAATAGTAAAATGTCATTTAATAAAGGGTTAGGTAAAAAAGTTATTACATTTTAATTAGTATACGTAAAAATAAATGTAATCAATAATGTATGTACATTTTAAATCATCAAAGTGAATTAGTGTAGCATTATCATATTCTAAATTAAATTTTAATTAAAATATAAAAATAACTTTTGATTTAAAAATTAAATTTTATTATTTTATTTTTATCTATATTAAGTATAATGCAGCAATGAATCCCTAAAAAAGGTTATATTAATAAGAAGAAGTTTTTATATAAGCTACGACTTAAACAAAATAGAAATCCGACACGTTAACTTTTTGAAAATAGATGTAAAAATTCAAATCATTGACTTTATTTACAGATGAAAAGAATAATTTGCATTGGGTTCTCGTTCCATTAATAAAAATTTGATTTTATACATAGGTTAAAATTAATTAAAATGGAATACTAATGTAAAATTTAAAATAATAAAGTTTGGAAATAAAGTCTTTTTAAATAATAAAGCATTAATAATTTTTATAAATTAAAATATAAAAATTATTCCCATTCAATGGAAATACTAAGGTTATAATAAGTCACAGAGTGAAGAATTTAATTCATCTTATACAGAAACTCTAAATAATAATAAGCTGAATATAACAAGATAGTAATAATAAAAAACTTTTTAATTTTAATATTAAACAAATATATATTTATGATAGAACAAATACATATTGTCTACTTTATTTTGCATTTGATAACTAATTAATAAATTATATTATCAAGTGTTGAATTTTTTATAATTGATATTTTTTAGTGAATAATGTTACTAAATTTTCTTTATTATCAATAAAATTAATTTATCCAAAACACAAAATAGTGTTTATTATGTTTTTTGTTTGATATTTACAAAATATTAATACAAGTATTATTTAGATGTTTCATATTAATTTTTTATACTTTATCTATAATATAATACAGTTCTTTTCTTTTTTTAATATGCCAATAATTAATAAAGATACTTTATAATAATATTGCTATTATGTTGTAGTATTCATTAAGTAATAAATGTTTACTTTTATATAATGTTAATTACTTTTCATAATAAATATAATGAAAAGAAAAAGAAATTTAAAAATAAAACTGAATAACAATTCTTATATTTAATATAATTTGAAAATTACTTTATTTTTAAAATTTGAAAAATCAAAACAAGTATATTTAAAACATTACATTTTTATAAATTATTATTTTATTTTACCCTCTTTTTTTATTTTTTTTTTAAAAAAATTCAAATATAAAAAGTAAATATAATATATTTTAAAAAATTTTCTTCCTATGTATTATTTTTTTAATGTTAGTATATCAAAAGCAAAAAAAAAAAAATGAAAACTTTTTTTTATAAAAGTAATCAAATTATAGAATAAGACTTTGAAAGAATAATTATTTATTCTTTATTTTTTATTACTAATTATTATATACATTGAATAATACAAAAAACAAATGCTAATATTAAAGTATATTGAAACTTAAATATATCAACATTATACGTATATGCATATTACAAATGGTTAACTAATTTTATTACTTTTAAAACAACTACTTTTCTAAAAAGTGTATTATTCTAAATTAATTTATTTTGAAAATTTAAAAAAACCTTCAAATAAATAATTTAACCAATCATTGAATTTGTTATTTTTTAAATCTTTATATTTTTTTTTTTTTTTAAATTATTAATAAATATTAATTAATATTAAGGAAAAATAGGTATTAAAATTCATATTCTAGTTATACCATATCATAGTATAATTAGTAAAATAATTCTTTATTTTATATAGTCAAGTTAATTCAATAATTATTTGTCACTAAAATACAATAGATTTAAAATATAATCGTCAATTATATTTCAAAATAAATTATACCATAAAAATTTTAACAAATTTTACCATTGTTTTCAATAAATAATAATTATAATAGTAATAAAATAAAATAAAATAAATAAAAAAAAAAAAAAAAACAATATACTATAAAAAAAATAATAATTAAATTTAAATTAATACTAAATTGTATATTTAATTTCATTTTTAATAATAAATTTTTTTTAAGGCAATCCCTTTTTTTCTCTTTATTTTAATAAAATCTATTAATTCAGAAATTAACATTTCAAATCAATTTGTATATTTTACAATATTTTACAATTTAACCAAGTTAATATTTCAATAATAAATAATAATAAAAATGGAAGCTAATCAAAAAAAGGAAGATTTTAGAATTGTTTGTGGTACTTATGAAAAATTAATTTACGGAATTAATGCCTTTTGGGGAAATGTTAATAATTCAGATGATGATATTGAAATGAAAGATGTCGACGAACCACTTGATCCAAAATTAATTGAAAAAAAGAAAAAAATAGATGAAACATCACTTGGACTCGCATCAAATAATAAAGCTTTACGTCTTGATCCAGTTTTCATTTATCCATCACATATAAGTTACATTAAATGTATTGGAATTGGCGGTCATCATATGGCTTCTGGTGGTACCGATGAAGTAATAAAATTATATGATTTAAAAAAGAGAAAGGAAGTCGGTACCTTACTTCACCATTCAGGAACCATCACTTGTCTTGCTTTTTACCAAAAAACTCATATGTTATCTGCTGGTGAAGATGGTGAAATTTGTTTATGGCGTACAAAGGATTGGGAAAAATTAACTTCATTTAAAGGACATAAGGGTGGTGTCACCTGGGTTGCTATTCATCCTTCAGGAAAATTAGCTTTATCTATAAGTACAGATAAAACTTTACGTTGTTGGAATTTAGTTGAAGGTAAGGCTGCCTATACCTTAAAACTTTATCGTAAAGATGCCTTAAGAATTTATTGGAATAAGACTGGAAACCTTTACGCTATTATGTTTGATAGAGAAGTAATATTATATGATGCTGCAAATCCAAATAAAAGTCACACCTTTGGTCACAAAGGAAGAATTAATGACTTCCGTTTTATTCAACATGAAGGTAAGGACTATATTGTTACTGGTAGTGAAGATAAGAAGGTAAGAATTTATGATATCGAAACTGAAAAGTGTATTGCTCAATGGGATAATGGTTCTGAAACTCGTATTAAATGCATTGATGTTATGGAAAATGAAGGTGCTAATTTATTATGTACCTGTTCTTCTGATGGTATAATTAATGTTTGGGATTTAACAAGTATTTTTGATTTAATTGAAATGGAACAAGATGAAGAAATGCAAAGCGAAGAAAATAATACCACCGTTGTGAAAGATTTAGAAGATGTTGAACCTATATCAAGATATAAGACTGAATGTAGAATTACTTGTGTATGCTTTGCTCCACCACTTAATTATGGAAATGAAGAAGAAGTAGAGAAAGAAGTAAAAACTGAAGAAGACCAAAAGGAAGAAAAGGAAGAAAAAGAAGAAAAAGAATCAACTGATCAAGAAAAATCACCAAAGGTAAAAACAGTTCAAAATACCAAAGCTAATAATACCAATAATAAAGGAAAGAAACAAAATAATAAGAGAAAAAGAAAGAACCAAGAAGGGGTATGTAGCATTATACTTATGTCCTAGTAATATAATAATTTATAACAATTACAATATTTATATTTATATTTTTTTTATTATTAATTTATTTAGGGCAAGAATAAAAAAGCTAAATAAGAAATATAATATAGTTTAGTATTAAGGATATTTCATAATTAAAATATTCGGACACTTTATAAATTCTTTGTTAATTTATCAATTTTCTTTTTTTTTTTTTCTTATTTTATCTAAGTTATTATGAACATCGAAATAGAGATTTAATTGATACTTTATAGTTTTAGTAAATTTTCATATATCATACACTATTTATTGGTAGAACACACCTTTCTGTTTTTATTTTATATTTTTATTAAATCATAAATAATAATAATAATAATAAATCATTTTATAAATATAAAAATAGATAGTTATTTATCTATTTTAATTTCAATATAAATAAAGTGTGTTAATAATGAAGGAAGGAAATACTGGATCAAATTATTTATTATCATATAATAAATATACAAAACCAAGTTTTCACATATAAATTCTATATCTATGGTGCATTTTAAATAATTCATTATACATATTATAATTTTTTTTTTAATATATTTTAAATATTATGATAATCATTTTTTTCATAAAGGTAGTTTTTAAAAATTCTTTTATTAATTCTTGGTGAGTTAAATTAGTTATAAGAGAATTTAAAGGTTTTAAAAGTATAAATCAACCAAAAAATTATACATTTCTAGAATTGACAAACGAAAAGATATTATACAAGATAAGGTAAAAGGACAAAGGAGAATTTATAATATTTTGTATACAATGACTATTTACCAATTTTTACAAACGAAAACATTAACAGGAGAATTTAAAACCAATAAAAATTGAATATTTCTTAATGAATGAAAAAAAGAAGGGAATTTTTTTGTTTATTTCTTTTTTAATTCTTAAATTTAAATGGACACATGAATTACTTGTGATTACATAAAAATATACAATGAATAAATTAAATTTTAAGGTAAAGGAATTGAACTATTTATTTTATATTGAATAAAAAAAAGTTCTATTTATTAATGAACGAAAACTAAAAACAGCTTATGCGATTTCTATTTCTATAGAATTTCGTATAGTATCAAAGAATCATTAAGCTATATTTGTTTTTTTATAATATAAAAAAAAATATTTTAATATAATGATGGCTAATAAAAAATGTTTAATAATAAAAAAAGATGATTCTTTATGAAAAACTGACTCCTTTATTTTTTTTTAAAATAGGTAATTTTACCAAAAAAAAAAAAAAAAAATTAATATAATAAAACCATTAAAATTTATTTCAGGCACAATAATTCAAATTTCAAATATCATTTTTAAAACATATCAGTTATAATAAAAATATTATTTTTTATTAAACTTTTTATAAAAATAGCAGTAATACCAATAGCATTAAAACACTAATAATTATTATCATTTTTCTTAAAAATATATTATTAGAACTTTAGTAGAAAAACAAAAAAGTAAAAAGGTTGCTATTTTAATAATTTTTTTTTTTTACTATATTAATACAATATGTCTCAATTTAATGAATTTTAAAATTTAAAATATATATCATAATAATATATTATTAATTATCATTATTAATTAAAATGTTAAAAATGATTCAAATTTAATTGATTACTAATATATTCAGTAATATATTGAAAAAAATATTATTCAAGTGATGATCCTTTTAATTCATATTATATATAATAAAGTTATATTTAAAATATTAATATATGTAATAATATTATTTTTTAATAGAGTAAAATACATTGATGATATATGTATTCTATATATTTCATTTAGTTTTTTTATTGAAGTAATTTGATGAATTACACAAAGATTTCAAACTTACATTATATTATTGAATATACTTTAATTAATATAAAATGTGTAAATAAATATATTAAACAATATATTATTGTAATATAATGAAGGTTACATAAAAATGAAAAGATCGTTCTATATGCTACTACATTTTTACTTAATACATTTCTTCGTTTAATGTACATGATTTAAATATAAATTAAAATATTTTGATAATCTATAATGTATTTGAAAATAATTAATTTATGTCTATGTTTTATATTATTATCATAAAATATCCTTTTTAAATTTTAATTAATAAAATAATTTATTATAATTAAATAATTCTTTAAGTTTTTTACTCCCAAAAAAAAAAAAAAAAAATTATTTATTTATTTAATATATCCATATTTTACAAAAAATAATAATTTTTTTTTTTTTTTTTTCTATATTTCTCTTTAAAATAAAAATCAAAAAGATAGAAAAAAAAAGTATTGGGATATATTCTTGATTTTATCTATTATGCTATTATAATAAGAATGCATTTCAAATTGATGTTATTGTAATACATATAAATGGAATAAGAATATATTTTAATTTATAAAAGAAGAAAAAAAAAACATAAACATACCTTTTTTTTTTATAATTGAATAATCTTAAAAAAGATGCAGCTTTATTTAATTTAAATGATGAATTAAATAAAACTAATCAATATTAAATTATAAAAAAAAATAAAGAAAAAAAAAAAAAAACAAATAAATATAATAATAATAAAAATCAAAACTTTTAATAATGAATTATAATTATCATTTTGATTAATCTTAATATTTTTAAATTAAACCATAAGAAAAAGAAAATAACAAGCAACAGATAATACTTTAACCATATTAATTTCAGCAAATTCATATATATATTCTTCTACCCCTCCTCATTATAATTCTTGATATTTATACATTATAACTATTATTTAAATCCTTTTTTTTTTTTCATCCTAAGTTTTAATACAACCCTACCTACCATCTTTTTAATATTTTAAGAAACATTAGATTTCTAATAGAAAAAAAATACACAATATTATTTCTTATTATATTTTCTTTGACAGAGAATATTACATAAATTTATACCAAAAATACTAGTCACATTAAATTAAAATAATTCAAAGTCAATTTCATAAATATATTATTAAATTTTAAATCTATTTTTTTTAAATCAAATATTATAATAGAATTAAAACAAATCTATATGAATACTTAATTTTATTATAAAATTCCATGATATTTTATACAATATTCGAAATAGTATAATGTATATATTTATTTTTAAAAGTAAATTCAAAATTAATTATATAATAATTTCTTTTAGATTATAAATATTAAATATTTTCAATTAATCAAAAATAGTAAATAAATTATAATTTTTTAAAATTTAAATCAAAATCAATATTAATAGTAATATAGTAATAATAAATATAATAATAATAAATAATAATAAAATAAACCAGTTTAAATATTCAAAAAAAAAAAATAATTTAATAGAGTAAAACAAAAATATAAAAAAAACGAAAAATCTTAATCAAATTATAAATAAAATAATAACAATTTAGAAAATAAAAATTAAAAAATTTGAAAACAAGAAAGAAATAAAAAACACACAATTAATAAAAACAAAAAGAATAATAATAATATAATAAGAATATTAAAAAACAAAACAAACATAAGCAAAAAAAAAAAAAATAAAATAAAATTGTAGTTATAAAAGTAAAAAAAAAAAAAAATAAATATTAAATTGAAATAAAAATATAGGAAAAAAAATGTCTTATAAATATAATTCACGTCTATCTTCCTCACCAAAAGTGGTTGGTGTTCATTTACATGAACATTCAAGTAGTAATAGCCAAAGAAATCAAGTAAAAGGTGCAATAAAAATAAAACAAAGAACTACACGTTCTAGTAATATTAGATTGCAACAAGATTTTGATGGGTTTTCTGATTCTTCAGATTCAACTAATTGTAGTGAGCTTTCTAATGCTAGTAATAATATAAATTCATATCATCAAAATCGTAAAAATTCAGTTAATTCGTATAATAGTGGAAGAAGTTTAAGTAATACTGGTACAATCCCAAAACGTTCTTCCATTAAGCGCACTTCACTAAGTACTACCGATAGACCACCAATTCCAATAAAAAATAATGTAAATATCATAATAATAATGATTATATAAATTTTATTTTTACTTTTTATACTTAAATATTTTTAATTATGATAGAATATAATGAAAAAGATGTCGATTGATTCATCAAATTATGATATACCAAATGGCTCTTTGACTGGTGACAATAAATTACTTGCAATAAGTATAAATGATCAAGCTAATGATAGAGCTTTAAGAAAAGTAAATATATTTTGTATAAAAGTAAACATTAAACAATATAAAAATATTCACTCTTTTTTTTTTAAAAAAAAATTATATAATTCTCTTTTTTTTTTTCTAGATTATGGATTTAGAAATATTGAATGAATCTTTAAGATCAATAAACGAGTCACTCGAATGTACAATAAAGGAACAAAATCTTAAAATGGAACAATTACAATTACAAATAGATCAGTATGTATTTATTTTTTTTTTTTCATAGAAAAAGTGAATGGCTAAGTAAATAATAATGTAATGCTAATTTAAAATATGTTACTATTTCTCATATTATTTAGTTTAAAATCGGCCTCAACGTTAAACAGTACAACTGATGATGATTTATTGTTTGATTTATTACTTAATAAAGATGACGGTTCAGAAATAAAAATAATACCAAGACATCCTCAACATGCTAATAAAGATAACTCTTCAGAAGTATCTTCATCTATACCCCAACAAAAAGTAAGATTTAAAAATTTTTTTAATAATTATACAATAATTATCATTCTTATTAATTATTATTAATTAATATAGGAGGTTGAAAATTTAACATCGATATTAGAAAATAGTGAATCAAATGAGGATATTGATGTACAATTTAAAAGAATTTGTGCAAAATTAGATTTTTTAATTAATGATGCAACCAAAGCAATAGAATTAAAACCAAAGGAAATTGAAAAAGAACTAAATAAGGATAAAAAACCAGTGACTGATCCAAATGATATAAAAATTGAAAGAAGACACTCTAATGCTACTAATAATGAATCACAGTATGATAAAAGTTCTAATCGATTAACCGATAGTACTTCAACGTTAGTAGAAGAAGAAGAAGAATCCATTTCAATTAGTAACAGCAATAGTAATGACGACATAAATAATTCGTAAGTTTCATAGTTATCATATAATTATATTAATTAATAAAATATTTAATTGACATTTAAAATTTTATTTTATGTTCATTATCCATATATGCATTTTTTTCATATAAAAAAGTAATGATTTAACAAAAATTGAAGAAGAAGTAATTAATGAAAAGACAAAATCAGAAAAAGAAGTCATTGATAATGATAATAATGAATTAACTCAAAAACATTTAGTTGTTCAAAGTGTCGGTGAAATTCAAACAAAATATAAAAAGGTTTTTAATATCATAGAGCAATTAAATTCACTTTCAGAAGATGTTATGAATGAAACAGCAAAGTTTGATCAATCTCAAAGTTCAAAAGATAGTAAAGAAAGTCAAAATGATGAAAAATCAAAAACGACTAATAACTTTAATTCAAATAAAGGATTAGCAATGCTTTTAAATCCTCTTATAAATAATAATAATTCAAACAATAACGATAAAAATGCCTCCCCAGAATCCTCAACAAATAAAATAAAGGAATTAGCCTCCTCAATGAATCGTGTATTAAGTAAATTAATGGATACATTAAATGAGGAAAAACAGAAAGAAATAAAGCAAAGTGAAGAACAAAGTCGGGATACCTCTAATAATAACATTCGTTGTCCAATAGTTATTACCACTGGACCACCTGATAAACCTAATAAAAGTGGATTTAATCGTAGAAATTCATCAGTTACCTCTCCAAATTTCAACCGTACTTCATCAGTAGAACGTACAATTAATGTGGGTAATGATGTTTTTAATAATGAAGGTATGAAGAAGATTAATGCTATTTTAAATAGTAATGGAAATGTTATTGTTAATTCTCCAGGATATCCATCAATTTTATCAAGTATACCTTTCAAAAAAGAGAATAAACTATTCCATCGTACAAGAACATGGGATCCTCAATATTTAAATCATTATCGTTCTCTTTCAGTACAAACACCTTCTTCACTAAGAAATGTAAAATCACCTTCCCCTGCTTCATCAATGAATACTAATATTAATAATGATACAAGTAGTAATAATAACACCAACGACAACAATAATACTAATAATAACAATAATATAACATCATCAACAACTCTTTCTTCATCACCCACTTCAATTACAACGACATCAACATCATCCAGTACACAAATTAAATCAGTAATAAGTAATGAAGAAATGAAATTTCAAACGTTTGTTCAAGGATTAGAAAGAAAAAAAACACATCTTCCAAGCTTTTATCTTTAAGTGAAATAATAATAATATAATTTAAAAAGTAATAATTAAAAAAATATATATTTTTTTTTAACAAACAATATAAAAAATATATATATAAAAAAAAAATTAATAATGAAAAAGAATGGAAGATATAAATAAGTGTTAAATAATAATAACAACAACAACAACAAAAAAAAAAAAAAAAAAAAATTCAATCTTTAAATATTGAATTTTTTTTTTGCTTTTTTTTTTTTTTTTAAATTAAGACAAAACTTTATAATTATATATTTATTTTGTATTCTAGACATGTCACAGCAGTGGAAATATTTAATATTATAATATATATTATAATGAAAAGAAAAAAAAGATATATAAAATTATTTGTTTTTATTTTTGTTTAAAACATGCTTTTTTTTTTTTTTTTTAACTTTATTTAATCGACTTTCTTATCATTATAATTAATTGTTTTTTATATTATTATGATTTCTTTCTTTCTTTTTTTTTTTTTTTTTACTCTTTTATTGTTTTAAAATTAAATAATAATATTTATTTATTTATTTATTTTTTTATTTTTTTTTTTTTTTGTTATATCAATAAAAAAAAAAAAATTTATAAAATTCATTTTAATAATTATTATAAATGTATATTACTTAATTTTCCTATTTTAATACAATAAGATAATAAAATAATAATAATAAAAAAAAAATAAAATAAAATAAAATAAAAAAAAATAAAAAGGAATCTTTTTAAAAGTCAAAATTTCATATTTTTATATAATTTTATAAATTGACATTAAATAAAACTAACTTAAAAAATATTTTTTTATTTATAATTAAAACAAAATAAAATGATATAAAAAAAAAAAAAAAAAAAAAAACTTCTTTTAATAATTATTTTTATTTTAATTTTTTTATTTTTTTTTTACTCTTTTTTTTTTTTTTATAAAATGGAAAAAAAAAAAAAAAAAAGTAATTAAATATATATATATAAATTAATAAATTAAAAAAATCTATGAATTAAAAAGTGAATCATTAAGATCGTTTAAAAAAAAAAAAAAAGATTTTAAATATTAAAATAAAAAAATTTATTATATATATAAAAATAGTACTATTAAATTATATTAATTTGTATGTTTTTTTTTTTTTTATTATTCCAAAGAATATAAATAAAAATTAAACTGGAATTGGGGCATCTGGTAAACGTTCAATGATATATTTATGATTACTAATAAACATAATTGGAATACCAGGAATCTTTCTTATACGACGCTTTAAATCTCTATCACAAGTAGCAACAATGTATACTTTGTGCTAATTTTATTCATTTTTAATGAAATAAAATATATTAATATTTATTTTTCTCTTTTTCTTTCTAATAAATACAAATATATGAAATAATAATAATAATAATAAATACTTACTTGCATAACTCTATGAACAATACAGTCATCAGCATAAGTACCCTTGTGAGTACATGGTAAACGTTCAAAACGTGGATCACGAGCAACTCTTTATAAAGTTAAAAATAGAATATATATATTTGAATAAATATCTATGCCTTTTTTCGATTTTTTTTTTTTTTTCATTTTCTTTTATATATAATGTGTATTAATAATATACCTTAAAGCAATACGATATTTTGGACCTAATTTTTCCAATTCAGCAATAACGCAATCGGTAATACATGGAATACCTATATTTTTTTTTTTTTTTTTTTTTCGTTATAATTGGAAAAATAATTATAAAATATAAAATTAATAAATATTTTAATTGTCAGTTTCATTGATTATCAACATTCATTTTTACATATTTATATAATATATTCCTTATTAAAAAAACTAACATTTGGCATATAAACAATCCATCATTGATTTAACCAATTCTAATTTATTTTGAATAGAAAAGTTGATAAAGTTAGTATCAACTAAAACATGATATGGTGGACCTAAAGCAGAATTATATTTGAAGAAGAGTGAAGAAGCAACTTGTTCACTAATTTATATTATTTAATTATAGAATATACAAAATATAAAATTATATATAAAATGTTTACATTAATTAACAATCCAATTAAAATAAGAATATTTCAAAAAAAAAAAAATTTTTTTTTTTCATTCATTTATTTATATTTCTTTTATACTTACACATGCTTAATTTGCTTTTCTTCTTCCTTTTTCTTTTTTTGAGCTTCTTTTTCTTGATTAGCTTTTCTATTTTTATTTATTTGAAATTAATATATTGTTTGATTGGTGAAAATTTTTAAAATAATTATTTTTTTTTATAAATTCATTATTCTTACATTCTAGTATCTTTTGGGTTAAGCATTCGCTTAACTAATCCAAACTTTCTGGTCTTCTTAGCTTTACCCTATTGTGTATAGAATTTTTAGAGAATAATAAATATATATTTTTATTATTTATATATTGAAAATGAACATATATATATAAAATATAGTATATATGTTGTTTTTTAATTTTAAATAAAATTTAGATTATATGAAAAAAAGTTTTTTTTTTTTTTTTTGGTTATTATTCTGTACTTTCAAAATAATGTAAATCAATACTGGATATTGAATAGTTATATTTAATATGATAATTGAAGTATCATTATTCGAAAAAAAAATATAAAACAAACAAATAAATATAAATTTGGATATGAAATTTCTCACAAACATATTATTAATCAAATTTCATTTATTTAAATAAAATTTTTGAAAATTTTTTAAGAATTATTCAAATTTCTTTTTTCTTTTTCTTTTTTTAGAAATTAATATAGTGAGAGATCAATAACGATATGATAATTAATGAATTTTATAAAAGTAAACCATGCTGAATAATATTCCAAAAAAAATGAATAAAAAAAATAATTATTAGAATCTCGAATTTCTTTAATTTGAATCCCGGATGAAATTATTATCATTGTAATTCCTTTTTTATTTTTTGAATTTTTTGAATATCTTTTATATTATTATCATCATTATTTACTATTTTTTCTTCTTTTTATTTATTTAAATAATTATTACTTATATAAACTTATATAAAATATTCAAAATATGTTTTAATTATCAAATTTCATTTTTTTTTTTTTTTAAAAAATTTACCATTTTATATTATAATAAAGAATTATAAATTATAAATTAATTTTTTAAAAAATTATTTTTTTTTTTAAAAAAAAAAAATATATTATAAAAAATAATGAGAGTATTGGATTGGTTAAAATTACTTTTCTAATTATTTATCTTCAATTTAAAATTACTTATAGTTAAAGGGTTAGTTTTATATTATATTAAAAAAAAAAAAGTAAAAAATCATCATACTCTATGTTACATATAAAAGTGCAATGTTAAAAAAAAAAAAAAAGATAACTTTTTACTAAATAAATCGTAATATATATAATAATAAAATACTTCATCTAAATTATTGAAAAAAAAAGAGCATTTTATAATAGTTAAGAAAGTTTAAATAAATAATAGTTCGATACCATAAAAATTTAATTGGATGTAAAATATTTAACTTTTTTAAATAAAAAATAGTTATTTTTTATAATTAAATTTATTAATATATTTTAAAAACAAAATAACATTACATATATTTATATATATTTATTTATCTATATAAATAGTTTTGTTTCATTTTCATTTCATTTCATTTAGTTTATTTAATTTTTGTTTTTGAAAAAAAAGATTCAAAATGTCAATTCAAAACCTCGACTTATCAAAAACATTCAATTCTATATTAATGAAGCAAATTTCATTAAATGGTAACTATATATTACCATCATTATCAAATAAGTTATGTAAAAATAGTATTTATTATAAAAATTCGGGCATTTCTAAAAGATTTAATTCTTCGTCCACATTATCAAAAAGTATGATATCGAATGATAATAAATCCTTTATTTATGAAGCTGGTAAATATTTTATTCCAAATAAAAATTAATGTTAATTCATTGTTTAAATTAAATTATTTTTTAATATTTTATTATAATTATCGATAATATTTATCATATATAATAATTTTTAAATTCTAATGAATTTAAATTCTTTTTTTTTTTTTAATTTTGGAATTTAATTTTAATACTATTTCGAATATACAATATACAATATTAAAATAAATAAATAAATAAACAAATAAATTATAAAACAGTTAAAAGTAGTAATGGTCCAGAAATAATTCAAAATTTAAGAAATCCATATCTGTAATGATACAAAACATAAATTTCTTTAATAATATAATTATTTAATTCTTTTTTCTTATTCTTTTCTTTCCTTTTTCTTTTATTATCTTTCTTTCCTTTCCCCCTCTTTATATCTTTATATATATATATTATTGAAATAAAATCTTTTAGTGATTATAATCTTAAATGGAAACGGACTCCAAGAACAGTATTAATTGTTAAAAAACCTAAAGATAATACTACAGAAGAAGCATTGATATCAATTGCAAAGTATATAATATATCATAATATATATCATATTTTTCCTTTTCCTTTTTTTTTTTTCTTTATTAGTTTCTAATTATTTTTTTTTTTTTTATTTTATTCTTTTTTTTTTTTTTTTATAATTATCAATATATCTTGCAAAATATAAATATAATTATTTTAATATAGTTGGCTTCATAAGGAATATCCAAATATAAATATAATTGTTGAAAAAGAAGTTGCTGATAATTTAATAAAAACAATTCCATTTATACATGTTTTACAAGGTAATACAATGATTAAATATAAAAAAATTATCATACCTAGGATTTCTTTGAATTTTACTTAATTATTTCATAATTGTACATTAACTTTCATTATAGATAAGAAAGAATATCCTAAAATAGTAGATTTTGTTATCACTTTGGGTGGTGATGGTACTATATTACATACTTCATCATTATTTCCTAAAGAAGTTCCTCCAATAATATCATTTTCCCTTGGAACATTAGGTTTTCTCTTACCATATAGTATGTCTTATTATAATAAATATAATAATAACTATTTATATAAAAATATTTTAAGAGTTAAAAATTAATATTAAATATTTATTGGATACCATAATAGACATTAAACATTATAAGGAAGGTATTTCAAACGTTATAAAAGGAAATACAAAACTTTTATTAAGAATGAGAATTGCAGTGTCTATTCATGATAAAAATAATGAAATCATTAAATTGAACGAAATAAATCAAAGTATAAATTATTATACTATATATAATATTATTGTACCTTTTTTTTTTATTATCATTATTCACTTTTTGAAAAAAATTTTTTTAATATCTATATTTATATTATTTATATTCAAAGTTCATGCAATGAATGAAGTATCATTACATCGTGGTCGTAATCCATCCTTAACATCTTTAAAATGTTATGTTGATGATGAATTCTTTACAAATTCAGTAGTATGTTTATTTACGTTTTTTTTTTTTTTTTTATAGTAAAATTAATAAATCATAATTTCAAAATTTTATTTTTATTAATAATTAATAATATTTTACATATATATTAATATTTATTTTAAATCTAACTCTATTAAAAGGCCGATGGGTAATTATTAAATAATATTAGTTTAAAGTATTAAAAAAAAAAAAAAAGAAATAGATATAAACTAATTTTTAAAAAATATTTTTTTTTTAAAAAAAATTCAATAGTTTAATTGTTGCTACTCCAACAGGTTCAACAGCATATTCACTATCAGCCGGTGGTCCAATTGTTCATCCATCGGTTCAAAGTTTATTATTAACTCCAATTTGTCCCAGATCATTATCTTTCCGTCCAGCACTTTTACCACCATATTCTACTATTCATTTATCAGTAAGAATAATTTGAATATACATCTATAAAATTAAAATATTTATTTAATACTTTATAATATTAATTTGTTATTTTAAAGTTGGATGATAAAAGCAGAGGATCTGTTGTTGTTAATATTGATGGTAAGGACTATTATGATTTAAATATTGGTGAATATGTACAGGTATGTAAATCAAAAATTTAAAAAAAAAAGTTTAAAATTTTTTATTCTTTTTTTCTTTTTTCCAATGATATTAATTATTATCGGTATCCCATATAATTATATATATATTTTCTTTTCTATTTACATTAAAAAAAGGTTCAAATGTCTCCATATCCTATACCATGTATTAACCAAAAAACCAAGAAAATTACTTGGAAAAAACATATAAATTCATTATTAAAATGGAATCAAAAATTTGAGGGATTTGCCAATCAGTTAAATCACCATACCTATTCCTTTTAAATATCCCTATATAAAACAACTTAAAAAAATAAAAAGTGGAAAATTATATTTAATATACCTATAGTAATTTAAATTTCATTATTATCAATAATAATATTATATTTCAAATTTGAAATAAAATTTCATATTAAAAATTTTAAATATATAATAATATATTATTAATAAAACTATCTTGCTTTAAAAAAAAAAAAACAATGTTTACACAAAACATAAAACCCTATTATTTTATTTTATTCTTTTTTAAAGATTTCTTTTTATAATTTATTTTTATTGATAAATGCAAGTTTTAATAATTTTTTTATATTTTTATTTGTAGTAATTGAATATATTTTGGTGAAAGTATTTAATTAAATATTTACATAATATTAAACTATGAAATTATTTCCATATTTAAATATTATAGAGAGAATACTATTTTTTTTATTTTCCACCAAACATTTGTTGAAGTTTAGATGGATCAAAGTTCTTGGCCCTATTATATATATATATTTAATAAAGCATTATTTAAATAAAAAAATATTTTATTTTGTTAATATCGTTAATTATAATATTTAATACTTTTTCTAAAATATAAGCTGACACTTACATATTAGCAATGGCTGGGTTATTCATAAGATTATTTAAAGCTTCTGGATTCTTCATCATTTCTTTAGCCATGTTCATAACAGCTGGGTTATTCATTAAAGATGCGAAATCAAGGTTACCTAAGTTTGGCATACCACCAGCACCAGCACCAGCACCAGCATCAGATGAAGAACCAGCATCTCTAGTACTGGTTTCAGAAGACTTAGACTTAGCTAATTCTAAAGATTGCTTAATAGCGTTATTATCTGGATCTAATTCTAAAACCTTTTCATAAGATTTAACAGCTTCATCAAATTTATTTAAGCAGTATTGAGCATGACTATTATTAATAAATATTATAATGTATTTAAAAAAAAAAAAAGAAGTAAAAACATTTTTGTTAATATGTATAAGTAACTATTATTTTTATTACAAGATTTAATTTTTTATTTATGTACTTACGCTAATCTACTGTAACCCTTACTATATTGTGGATTAACTATTATTTTTATTTTTATATAAATATTTATTTATTAATAACAATGTATCTTTTTTTTTTTTTAAAAAAAAAAAGGAAAATAAATAGTTATTATCAGTTATTATTATTATCTTACTTTCAACAGCCTTTAAAGCATCTTCAATAGCTTTTTCATGTTGACCAGATTGACTGAAAGCAGCAGCTCTATTTAAAAGATAATATATTATTTTAACATCATAATATTTATATAATATTATAATAGTTATATCTTATTGGTTTTTACCTGTTAGCGTAGTAAATAGCATTCTTTCCATTTAATTCAATAGCTTCAGTGTAAAGTTGGATGGCTTCATCGTATTTTCTTTCAGCCATTTTTGAATTACCTTCACTCTTCTTTTGGTCAGCATTTTTCTTATCTTCTTCAGATGGTTCCTTATCATCTATTTTATTTATATCATTTTAATAAAATATATTTTATGTTAAAATTATGTATTAATTATTTCATCATAATATTAATATTGAAATTTACCAACTTTAACAGTGTTTGGTTTAACATTTTCCTATTTTTAAAATTTTTAGTTTAATATAATAAAGTTTATACATTTAAAAATTTTATCAAAATTAAAAATTTTGAGGTTAGATTTTAGATTTATTTAAAGTTTACCTTTGATTGTTTAGTTCTTAAGTAAACTTCAAAAATTGAACCAAGATTTGCTGGTTTAATTGAGTACATATCCTTTTGAGTTTCATCTTTCTTTATAATTTGATTAATTTAAACATTATATAAATTGAGTTTAATTGATTTTTATATTTATTTATAAATTTATGAATGAAATTTATTAAACCTAAAATGTTAATAAAATGTTAACATACTGGATCAATTCCAAAAGCTTCACTAATACATTGAATAGCGACTATTTATTAATTATTGACATTGTTATTAAATAATTATATATTTTTTTTGTTAGATTGTATTAAATTTAGTATACATTTTTATCAATTAATTATTGAATTATTATATTAAAATACAATTTTAAAAAATATAGATGAAAAACTAAATATTCATTTCTTAATATATATATATATTACCTTCTAAACCATCTTTGTTTTCTTCACTAACGTGATTGTTTTCAATAGTATCACTAAGATATTCAGTAATAGCAAAGGCTAATTGCTTTCTCTTTTCTTCCATTGTTATTTCTAAATTAATATTTTTAATTATATTAATATATTTTATTAATTTGATTTCTTTATTATTATTTATATACACATTCTTTTTTTAGTCTAACTACTTATTAGTTTGCTTTAAATATTTAATTAATTTATCTTATTTAAAATTTAACCTTACATTCTTAATTATTATACAAAAAAAGTTATTATTTTTGTTAATATTTAAAAGTAAACTTTTGTTATTGTAAATGAATATAAATAATAGTTAAATGTTTAATTTCCATTTTTAATATATTCTCCAATCATAATTTAGTGATTGAATATAAAAATTTAATATTTATTGTTTTTATTAATTAATTTCAATTTTAGAAACTTAAATTTCTATTTTATTGGTATATGGTTATGTTTTTTTTTTGTTTTAATTTTTCGCTAAAAATATTGCTTTGAAAATATTTATATATTGAATATTAATACTCTTTTTTTTTTTAGAAAAAAAAAATAAAATAAATCTGCCATATATTATTTATTTAATATTATTATTTTTGTATAATTTACCATAAAATATATCATAAAAAAGAATTTTAGCTGTTTATAAAAAAATTCAAATTTTTATTATAAATATAATTATATTGTAATCATATATTATTTAATTATAAATTTTTAAATTTTTAATATATATTACAATTATTTTTTTAAAAAAAAAAAAAAAAAAAGAAAAGAAAAAAAGCATATATATTTAAAAATGTTAGTTCATTTTTAATAGAGGATTTGTTATTATAGTATTTAATTTTAGTTTTTATTATTCTTAACTGATAGCAACATATTTTTATTGTAAAAAGAAAAAAGCAAATTAATATAAAATATTATTTTTATTTTATTATTAATATATTTTTATATCAAGTATAAAGAATGGGGAAAATATCTGAAACGGATGTAAATGACGACTATGAATTTAGAATTGTATCTTCCACTTTATCTCCATTAACTAATGAAGGTAATTACATATACATAATATATATAATATAATTATAAATGAAATGATATAATACTGATATTGTTGGTTATCAATATTTATTATTATAATTATTATTTATTCCTTTTTTTATTATTTGAATATTGAACATAAAAAAAAAAAAAAGAATCATTGAATTTACTTTCTTTAGTTCAACAATACTTAAATATATCCAAAATTAAAAATGCATATAAAAAATTACAAACTAGAACATTTACCTGTTCCTTTAACATACAAAGTAATTTTGAACTTCAAAGAGCTATTTATGGCCAATATGATATTATTCATATATCAAGGAATTGTTATGCTCTTCATTTCTATTTTACTAGTCCAAAATATACAGTAGAAAAAATATGCTTTTATCTTTTCCGTTGTAGTATTTCGTTATTAAGTGCATATTTAATAAATAAAAAATTAAAGAATTACTTATTAGAATCAAACGTAAAAGTTAATCCCGATTCACCTTTCAATAAAATGAAATCATTAATTTCTACAACAATAAAAAATACCATAAATTTAAAAGATACCTTAAATGACACAACATTTACTACAAATACTACATCCAGTCCGACCTCACTTGAACAAAATTCAATTTCACCTAGTAATTACTATCCAATATTAAAAAATATAATAGAAAATAAGCAAGTCAAGGATTTTATAATGAAATTTATTCCTTTTTATATTTCATATAAACTTTCTGCACTATCAAAATTCAGTTTTTTCCTTTGGAATAATTATCCAATAAACTATGTTCCAATAGTCGTAGAAAATAACGATATGGATAGTAACAGTGTCAATAATTCGTCAATATCTGATTCATTCCGTTCAATTAAATCGGATAATAAAGAATTGTTTTTAGTAAATAAAAATACCTTAGCAAAAGAAATCGGTTTCTGGGCCTTATTAAAAAAAATATTTCTTTAAAAAAATAATTTTTAAAACTAAGCATTAAACAATAAAAAACATAAGGAATAAGAGAAATAAAATAGGTATTTCTATAATGATAAAAAAATATATTCAAAATTTATTTTAAACAAACTAAATTTTATATACCATCAAAATAATATAAATTATTCTTAATTTCACATATCACATTCAAAAATGTAGTAATGTGTGATATAAATTAAATATATATATCATATATTAATTATTTTATTTTTATTTTTTTTTTTTAAAAAAAAAAAAAAAGAAAAAAAAGTTATAAAAAAAGGAATAATTCACAGTACAGTATAAAATACCATAGAAAAAAAAATGTAAAAAAAATAAAATAAAATAAAACTATTATGAAAAAACATGTAAAAATCATATTACCAGTAGAATAAATAAATACTATATTTTGAATAGAATAATGAATCAAAGGGTAATTATCCTATAAAAATTTTTAACTTCTTTTCTTTTCTTTTTCTTTTTTTTTTTTTTTTTTGGTGCATATATTAATGGTTTTAAATTGTATTTTTATTAATAAATATTATTTAAGTATTTAATTTTATTTATTTTATTTTTATATTTATTATTATTATAATGTATTATAGAATTATGAAAATATTATAATATATATATAATTTTTTTATATTAGCAATAATAAGATACTAATAGAAATACTAATTGAAAATAAAAAGAAAACTATTTTTTTAAACTATAAGTTATTTAACTAATTATTTTAAGCAAAATTTCAAAAAACTAAAATGTAAATTCCACTTTTTTCTTTTTTTCTATATAAATTATCAATATTAAAAAAGAAGTTATTTCATTATAAATACAATTCATTAATACACATAATTTATATCATAAAAGGTTATATAATGTTATTTTCAAAAAAAAAAAAAAAAAAAAAAAAATAAGCAGAAAGTAAATAAAAAAAAACTATTTTTTACAAATATAAAAAATTAACTCTTTTATTTATATAAACCATTAATCCTTTTGATATTTTAATGGCATTTTTATAACATTCTTTATAAAAAATATTTATTTGAAATTTCTACTATACCACTACATTCGTTTATTTATATTTTAATTTTTATTAATCACAAATTCTAATTTACTATTTACATTAGTATAATCAAACTATTATTATATATTAAAGCTGATATGAATAAAAGATCAATATTTAAAATAAAAAATATAATTATAGTAATAACTAATAAAATTAAAAAAAAAAAAAAAAAGAAAGAAAGAATAAAAGAAACCAAATAATACAAATAAAATAGATAAATTATTAATTTTAATATGATGTTTTATTATAAAAATTATTATTTAAATAAATTCTATAGTAATTATTATAAAAAAGAAAATAAAAAAAAATACATATTTTTTTTATTTATTTATTTGATAATAGTATAATAATATGCTTTTTAATGTTAATTAAAGTTTTTTCCTTTTGGTGGATCTATACGACCTCCTTTTTTATTATATTCTTCAATAAATAATTTCAATCTTGTTGTAGCAGCAATACTTTCTTTTGGTGCCATTGGAATATAAACATTCATTATAAATTTTAAAATTTTATGCATTTGCCTACCATATACATTAATCATTTCATTACCTGCAATCTATTTTTATTAAATTTAATTAATATTAAAATTCATATTAATATATTAATATATATTGTTGTTAGCACTATAATCATAAAATACCTCTAAGAAAGTAATTAATGCTAAAGATGTAATTTGTCTTGGTGGCATATTTAGTATTCTTGCTAACCATGACCAACCTGTTTTCATATCTAATTTTGAATTACCACCTAATAATATTAATTATAATATAACAACATAATATATATTAATATCTCTTTTTTTAACACTATTTACTCAATATGAATATGAACTTACTTTTATTTGTTGTTTGAATTAATGCTAAATATATATATAATAAATTGATTATATTATTATTACAATTATTATTAGATATATATATTATCAATTATAACTATTATTTACCTGAAAAGAGAGATATCATTCCTTCCATTCTTTCATTATATCTACTTTCTTTTTCCATACCATCACTTGTTTTTTTATAACCAATTTCTTTTAAACATTGTTCATCTGTTTTATCCTATAATAATATATAATATATATACATTACAATTAATTTATTTAATAAATTATAACATATATAAATATTATATTTATTAAATACCTTTGTTTTATAGCCATATCTAGGTATAAGATAGATGCATTTCTTATATAATCTTCCCATAAATATTTTGAAGAATGATTCATGATTATCAAATATAATATTGATAATTTGTGCCATTGGAAATGCCATTGATTTATTAAGACTAACTTCTTTTTCAGATTGTTTCTATCATAATCAATATCATTATTTTTATTTAAGTAAAAAATAATAAAAACTTTTTTTCTTTCTTAAAAATAAATATTATTTCATAGTTTATATTACCATTATAGCTTTACCGAGGAAATCCATAAGCCAATAATATGCTTCATTTGATATTTGTTTTCCTTGATTTAAAACATCATTTAATGCATTTGACTGAAATTATTATAGATAAATGTTATTAAAAATATTTAATAAAATTTTTATTTGGTATTAAATCAATATATTAGAATTATGCTTACAATTTCATTAACAGATTCCCTTGTATTAGTTATTTGACCAACTCTTGTCGTAATTTTCATTTTTAATTTGAATGTTTGATTTTTCCAAGTTTTATTTTCTTTTACAGCCGGTCTAATATCACTTTTTATTTTCTTTTTAATTTAAATTCCATCAATTTTTTTAAACAGTTAATATCAAAATAATAATAATAATAATCTTATATTCAAGCTACCTTAATTTCATCAATATATAATTGAGCTTCCTCTATCGCTTTTTGATTTCCAAATGAATTCAATGTCTATTAATACGTTTAATTTCAAAATAATAGTAATAATAATATTATTATTATTAATAAATTATCCTATCTTTGCTGATATAAATGCTTTAAAAATAAATTTGTATTTTAATATTATTATACATCATTTGCCGCTGCTTTTCTATTTTGTTCTTCCTTTTTAATTATTTCTTGTTGTTCTTTTAATTTTGCTTCTTGTTCTTGCTTTTGTTTAAGAGCCTTTTCTTTCTCTAATTTTTCTTGCTCAAGTTTCTTTTGTCTTTGAAGTTCTTGTTCCTTCTTTTCCTTTTCCTCCTTTAATTTTTTTTCTTGTTCTTCTTTTTTCTTTTTTTCTATTAATTCTTCTTGCTGCTTTTTATATTTGATACATTCTTCTATTTCCTAAATTATATTGATGTGAATTTTATTATAATTACTTATTTGAAAAACTATATTGTAGTTTAAATCTACATTGCAAATATACATTTAAAAAAAAAATAACTCTACAAATTTCTAACCTTATTCATTAGATCATTACTTTTATTCATTTTTTGAGTTTCCTTTTCTCTAATAGTTTTTCTATTAAAAATAATATTATTATGGTATTAGTTGAATAATAATATTTCAATATAAAATTTATAGATTGAATATTTGATATTAACCCCCATAATGTTAATTTGTTTAAATTTTTCTGAGTCTTTTCAATTTCTTTTTGTAAACTTTCATTAATTGATGGCTTCACAATAATACTTTTATCTTCAAATTCTTTTATTTTAAAATTTGCTTCATACTGTAAATTTCAATATATATTTGAAGAATTTAGCATTTTTTATTTATTCTTTTAAATTATAAAATATAAAATTAAGATGATTTTAATGTGCGTGTGTGTGTTTTTTTTATTTTTTAAATACTATACCCATGATTCTTTTTCAATATTATTTGATAATCTTCTCCAACCATTAATATATTGAGTTTTACGAATTTCTTTAATTATTGGATTAACTGGCAATTTTATAGAGCATGTTGAGAAATCTTTACTTTTTACATGTTTAGTATGTTTGATTGATGGTACTGTATGACGTTTATTTATATTTTTATGTTTATATGTTTTTATAACTTTTCGTTCACTAGTACGCTTTTCAATAATTTTTGTTTGAACTTCAACTTCACTATCTGAAGAGTCATCACTAAATAATCCAATTGTCC
This sequence comes from Piromyces finnis, assembly GCA_002104945.1. Lineage (NCBI taxonomy): Eukaryota > Fungi > Neocallimastigomycota > Neocallimastigomycetes > Neocallimastigales > Neocallimastigaceae > Piromyces > Piromyces finnis. Next base: position 87,540 of record MCFH01000070.1, on the reverse strand, counting down.
CCATGTTAAGAAATTTTATTTTTAATTTAATGGATATAATTATATTAATATAATAATAATAGTATATTTATAATCTTTAAAATATTAGAAGAAGAAAAATAAAAGTATTTTTATTTAAATAAAAAAAAAAAAAAAAAAAAATCTAATGAAATTTTGAAATTAAATTTGAAATTTCAAAAATTTAAAATAATAGAAAAAAATTTTAAGATATGTAAAGCTCATTGATTTATAATATTATATAAATTTTTTATTTTTTATAATTTTTTTTTTTAATTTAATTTCTAGTTAATGTATACATTAGATAATACAATAATTAATGTAGTAATCACAAACTTTAATAATATAATGATTCAACTTTTTAAAATTTTAAAATTATAAAAGATAAAAATGAAAGTATTTCAATAAATAATCAATTGATTTTTAGTCTAAAAACTTTTTTTTTTTTTTCTTTAATAATAAAATAAAAAAAAAATAAAAATATATTTTAAATATTTTTCATCTTCATTCATATAAGAAGAATTGTTTAATTATTTAATGTGTTAATTAAATTATAAATATTGGTTTTTATTAAAAATGGTAAAAAAAATAGCATCGAGCAAATCAAACATTAGCAATAAAACTAGAACAGTAAAGAAAATTAATAAAGGTAATAATTTATTAGATATTATTACAAAAAATATTATAAATAAAATAATAAATAAAATTAAAATTTATTTTATAAAATGTTTTTTTTTTATGTAGTCAATAGCACTAATACATTACTAAAAGATAGGAATCATTCTGTATCAAAAGATGATAATACAAAAAAAAAGAAAGAAATATCTTTAAAGAAAAAAGACGATAAGCATGAATTAAGTAGTAATAAAGAAAATATTAATTTAAAAACTAAAATAGTTAAAAAAACTTCACAAAATATTTCATCACAAAATGAGTCCGTTATAAAAGCAACACCAGAATGCAAATTAGAAACAGAACCAAAAAGAAATTGTTTGTCGGCAGCTTCTTCATCCTCTTTCACAAGTACATCGACAAGTTTATCTAATTCATCTAATTCAACAAGTGAATCTGTTAAGAATTTATCGCCTATACAAAGAGCTGTCCATAGAAAATATTGTGAAACAGTTAAAATGAAAAATAAAAAAATGCAAATGGAGCAGCAACAACAACAGCAAGATAATCAAAACAATTCTAATAATAATAATTTAAAGTTATTTTTTAAAGACAAAGCTGTTATATTAAATATTGGAACATTAACAGGTAAATATTTTCAAGTAGAGGCATTTTGGACAGACACAATTGCTGACTTAAAAGAAATAATACAAGAGAGAGAAGGTATTCTTAAAGAATCACAAATATTAATTTACCAAGGAAAAAGTTTAATAAATGACAATTATACATTACGTGATTACAACTTACAGGATGGTGCAACATTAAAATTGGCATTACAAATGTCGGGAGGTAAATATAATAATATTAATGATATTTTGATTTATATAAAAATATATATGTTATATAAATTTAATTAACATAAAAAAGGTATAAATACATAAAAATTTGTTGATTAACCATTATATTTAATAATAATGAATAATTATTTATTTTGATCGATATTAATATTATTAATATAACATTATATGAATTTTTCTATGTATTTTATCCTTTTTTGCGTATTTTCTATTTTATTAAATAAAAAAAAAAAAAATAAAAAGAACAAAACTATAAAAACTTAATTTTATTAAAAGAATTTTATTAATTAAATTACTTATATTTAAGAATTATAAATTTAAATTAATAATAAAAAATTAACATTTATCTATTATTAATAAAAAATAACAATGATATTGTGAAGGTCCTGGTGCTGTAGGGAATATAAAAAAGAAAAAAATATGTGATACAGTAATTTTACTTTTATGTAAAAAAAATAATGAATTATTAATTTTCGAAATTAATCCAAATGAAGATCCAAGTCAATCATTAATACCAAAAAAGGTATTTCAAATTGATAACAATAATCAATATGTAACCAATGAATATCAAAATAGCCAAGATAATAAGGATTATTCAAATAAAAAAGTAAATTATATGTCTCATTTAAACAGTACTACAGGTAAAACACAAAAAATTAATCAAAATACAGATATTAAAACAGATGGATTAAGTAATAATTTATTAAGCCCTGAAATTGTTCAAGATATTGAAAAAAGAGCCATAGCCTCGACACTTTTAGGATATAATGTGACACTTGCTGTTCAAAATTTAGATAATATAAATGATAATTCTAAATTTAATAAAAATGATTGGGATATAATTAATAATAAAAATAGTGTTATAAAGCAATCTGAAAATAATATGAAAAATGAATATCTAGATGATAATAATAGTTTATTACAAAGTAACATAATAAATACAGATGATGAATATAAGCCGGAGGAAATATCAATGTCTAATATTAATTCATCTGTCATTAATTCATTAGAGTCAAAAATTAAAAAACATCTTTTTTTGGATAGCGATGCGGAAAATGACACTATATATAATGAAAACTATAATATATTTCATAATTATATACATAGGCCTCCATCAGTTTTAGGAAGTTGTTCTAATCAATCATTCGATACCAACATTTCCTTTCCTTCTCGACCTTCATCAGCAGAATCCGATTCTAGTTTATCCTCCTTAATTCAAGAATGTACAGCTGCTGCTGCATCCTTTCGGGAAACTATTAATAAAAGTCAACAGTTTTTAAATATGTATTTAAATTCAGAGAATGATGAAAATTCTTTTGAATCTTTAGAGTATAGAAATAAAAATTTTAACTACAATATCTCTACAAATAAGGATCCATCTAATAAAACAAAAAAGCCATTTTCACCATATTTAGATATACAAGAATTGGGTACAATTACAATTTCAAATAATTTTAACAATCAAACTAAATACAATTACATGTCAACAATTCCTCCTCATCTTTCTTGGGATTTACCTAATACTCTTCCATCAAATTTATTAAGTTCCAATGAAAAATCAAATTTATCTACTAGACCATCAACAGCGATATGTATTACCCCAATAGAAAATAACATTTTTCCTTTTATGGTTGTACCAAAAACTCGACCATCCTCAGCTATTGAAATCTCAAAGTCAACAAAACAATATCAGATGGTTTTATCAAATCTTTGGGTTAATTCAAAATTTCATAAGGAATACCTAGAAAAAGTAAAAAAGAGTCAACAAACTAATCAACAAGATAAATGTTTGATAGATGAAATTCTAGAAGAAGATAAAGATAAAATTGATGATAATTTTACCCAATTACTCCCAGATGATGTTTTAATGGATGCAACTAAAAAGAATACCCAACATGAAAATAATGAGTTAGAGGATATTGAAGAAGACATTCAATATGACTATTTATCAAACGAAGAAAACAAAATAAATATCTTAGATGATCTTGAATTTAATTTATCAAAAAAATTAAGTTATTTTAGTATTAATGATATTAATACCAATAAAAATAATATTTCAATAAATAATTCATCAAATGAAAAAATATCTTTACTGCCAGAAATTAGCAATGGAAATATAAATTCATACGATATAGATTATACAAATTATGAAAAACTATCATTAGATAAAAATAAGGATAATCAGATTTTTAATAACGAACTTAAAGAAATTCCTGAAGTCATTAATACTGGAGAGAATAGGAATAATAATAAGTCATTATTAGAAAATAAATCAATGTATAATTCATTTATTAATAATTATTATGATATTTCAAATATAAAAGAAAATAACAAAGAGAGAATATTGAAAGGAAATATTTTAGAAACAACAATAGAAAATATTAACGATTCAAAAATAAATCATTACAATAATATTAATATTGGCAATAATTGTAGTATAAGTAATGATGATGAAACTAATATTAATAATGTAATAAATAAAAGAAATAGCATTAATAACAATAGTCATAATAATAATGTTAATATTATAAGTAATAGCATTAATATTACGCATAAAAATAATAAAAACAACCCATTGGCAATAAGTTCTCAAAATACAAGTACAAAATGTCATATATGTAATAAAAAACTTGGATTAATGTCAGGGTTTAAATGCAAATGTGGTAATACATTTTGTTCTATTCATAGGTATAGTGATAGTCATAAATGTACATATGATTATAAACATCAAGGTAAAATTCAATTGACCAAAAATAACCCATTATTCAAAAATGATAAATTGGTTAGGATATAACATTAAATTGCAGTAATGTATTTTGGAATAAATAATAATATAATGAAAAAAAAAAAAAAAAAAAAAAGAAAATTAAATATTATAAATAATTGCAATATCTATTGTTATAAAAATCATACATACATAAATAAATAAATATATATATACAGTATAATATACCAGTATAATATACATATTAATAAAATATTATAATTTATTTATTAAAAATATATAATAAAACTGAAAAATATATATATATATATCATTTTCATTTTTTTATTTATTATAATTGTGATATATCTTAATATATATAATATATATATTTAAATATGATATTTATTAAATTAATTATTGTTCTATTTTAATTTTTAATTATTTATTTTATTTTTATTTTATCCTTATTCTTATTTTTATTTTTATTTTTATTTTTATTTTTATTTTTATTTTTATTTTTTATTTTTTTTTTTTTTTTTTTGGTATTTCTTTACTTATTAAATTTAAATATTTATTTTATTATTCATTTTCTAACATATGAGAATCAGATGGTAAAGATTTAGTTGAATTAGATTTTGAAATTGTTTTATCCAATCCAAATAAAGCTTCCATTGAATTATTATTACTATGGTAATGTTTCTTTATTTCACTACCAAATTTTTTTACATTTTTTGATAATACAGAAAATGTATTTTTATTTATTGTATATGAGTTCTTCCTTTCGACGAAATTTTGGTTTCTTTCTTCAGAATAAGAATTTTTTCTATCATACATAGAACTCCCTGTTGGGTCGATATTAGAACTATAATAATTATTATTTGGAACACTATTATGTCTTTTGTTAAAGTAGCTTGATTCCCCATTTCCATAACCTGAGGAATTTAATGCACTTATTACCATACCTTGTTCATCAACACCATTATTATTATTATTTCTATCATTATTATTATCACTACTGTTATTGTTATTGTTATCATTATCAATATTTAATTGATAATTTTCATTGTTCATCACTGTATTAGTATTAGAATTATCATAATCACTAGATTCATCCTTATTACTATTAAATGAAATGCTTTGATTATGTGAAGATGATATATAATCGCTATTATTATTATTATTACCTAAATTCTCAATATTCTGAGTTGTAATAATTTCATTTCCATTATCTAAATTTAATTCATCTTGACTTATATTATCTACTGAAACTCTTTCGTATTCTTCATTTGAATTATTTCCAATATTAAGAGGAGAATTTGAGAGTTTTTCACTTTCAAGTAAGCCTTCATCATTCTTTCCTACTATTAATGATGAATTGGAATAACTGGAAGAGTTTTCATCATAAATTGAAGATCTTCTACTTCCTGAATCAAATGATTGTCTAATATATTCATTAATAATTGCTTTTTGCTCAAGAGTTGGCATCTTTTCTTTAATAGTTATATTATTAACTACAACTTCTAAACGATTTCCTGGACCATCGATACCATCTAATAAAGATAATTTTTGAATATAATATTGAAAATCAATTAATAATCTATTTTTTGCATTACTACTATAAATTTCAATGTTCCCCAATTCTCTTTCTAATCTTGTTGAATAGCTTGTTAAAACTTCTTTCATGATTTGCTTTTTAATTATTATATTAAATTTATTTTTATAAATTAATACAAGAATATTAAATTAAAATATTTATAATCTATAAATTACTTTATATTATAAATTTATTTTTATTAATAATTAATTATAGGTATACCTGTAATACTTCTATTGGAATAATTTTACTTAACAGTCTGTATAATGAAGTTAAATCTTTAACCATCAATAGCATATATACATTAGGCTGAGTTGGAACTTCAGGTAATTCCCAATCCATTCCCTATTATAAAGTTTAAATTTAAAAAACTATTTCAATTTTTATACATTTTTATTGTTTTATATAAATATATTTACCTGAAAAGATTTACAATGAGATTCCAATTTTCCATTCATTATTGATATTAATTTATCATAAATTTCATCTTGATGATTTTCATAATCCTTTTATTCATAATATAATATTTTATATAATTTATTTTAATATTTAATTTTGACAAACTATTTGTATAAATTACATCATTTTTACCTTAGAATAACGATCTAAATCATTTAACAAAACTAATTGTTTAGCTAATAATTTTGATTGCAAAAAGTTCTTAATATATGGGATAAGAGCTCTTACAGCCCCCAATGATCTTGATGCAAGAGCTAAAAAGTTGAAAAATTATATTTAATTTTAATTTATTTCATAAATATTTAATACCTTATAAAATATTATACCTAAATGTTTAGCAGCAATGTATTTTAGACCACCTGATGTAACTGCACCACCACCAATAATAATTTGGCATACTTTGGAGTTAAATACTTGAAGTAAAGAATAGATTGAGTTAATAATATCAATAGTTAAAATTGGTATTGTTTCAGCACAACCAATATATTCACTTAATGTATTAATAAATGTTAAAGTGCATGCAGCAACAATATATTTTTTCTTTTCAATAAAAAGTGATCGATTAATAATCTTTTTACTATTTTTATTAATGAGTTCTATTGAACTTTTTTGACTTGAACTTGTTGATGCTGTTAAACTGCCGATTGTACTTAATTCTGCGATAGAACTCCATTCATTCTGAGTAATTCTGTTTATAACTTCTTGATTATTTTCAGTAATTTCTGCTGGTACCCACTGATCAGTTTCTATATCATTTACCATTTGTTTTATCTTCTTGTTATGGAATGAATTTATATAAGTCTTAGCTTGTGATAAAATATTAGATTTTAAAGTTAAATATGATCTTTTTGTTAATTTTTCACTAGCATTAATAAATTCTATATTTATACTATAGAGTCTATTGAAGTTAATTGAAGACAACTGACTATTTTTTTCGGATCTAATTGTTAACATTCTACTACAATTACCATAAAATACATCTACAATTTGATTAACAAGAGTAATGAATTCTTTCTTTATTCTATTATAATCTTGATTAGATTTATATTTAGTTTTATAATCACTTTCTAATGTATTCTTATCAGTATTTATATGTAGAGAATCTTGATTATTTGCTATTACTTGACTTTCTTCCTTTATTGTTCCAATTGTAATATTTTTCTTTTCTGCTTGTTCTATTATATCATTAATTAAGCATTTTATAATTGATATACGTCTTATTAGAGATAATATATATAGATAATATTTATCTAGGAGAGCGTAATATTCTTCAAATGATAGATTTTTTATTTTATTTAATGCCATACTATTATATATGTGTGTATATAAAAATATAATAAGAAAAATATTATTTAATATAGTTATTATTTAGATTGTAACCTTAATGTATAGTATTATTATAATTTCATATATTTTTACGTTTCTTCTGTTATATTTTCGGATTTAAGTTTAGCTGCAATATCTGGAGGTACCTCATACAATGAAGAAAATTTCTTTTGAAATATTATTATTATTATTATTATTATTATTATTATTATTATTATTATTATTATTATTATTATCATTATCATTATTATCATTATCATTATTTATTTATTTATTCATTTATTTATTTATTATATTATATTATATTATATTATATTATATTATATTATATTAAACTTGATAAAATGAATGAAAAAAATTTTATATACCTTTTTTATTATATCAGTGAATTTTTCTTGAATTTCATTTTTGAATGATAAAAATGCAGCTAAAAATTTATTAGTACGTAATAATCCAAAAATAAGCGGAGATAATTTTGTATATAGCATTTCTTCATCAATAACTAATTCCTCAGTATTAGGGATTTCATCAATATTATCATTTATTAATGTTCTAATTATAATTAATGGTTTATCATCTGTATCTGAAAATAAACTATTAGTGCTACTTTCTTTTTGTAGGTCAGAGGAGTTTGATGATTTTTTGGACTTATAATTATGTACATTATAAATATCATCCATTAAAACTTGAACAAATTCATTTTGCATCATCATTTCAATTGCTTTTGACATTTCTATTAATTGACTATTAATATTTTTTAATCCTTTAACACCTCTTAAATCTAACGGGAATGAATAATTACTATTTGCATAAGTATTTGATGATAAAATTGATATTGGTGATCTTAATGTCGTTGGACTATTATTTAAAGTAAATTTATTATTTTTATTCATATTATTGATATTTCCAGTTCCATTAGATGACTGGTAATTATAACCTCTTAAAGCATTATTTGTTTCTTCAATTAAATCTAATGCACCAATATAATCATTTTGACCTAACAATATTTGAATTGTTGGTTGAGTTTGTCTTACTTCTGATAAAAGTCTTATACCATTATATAAATTTTCTAAATTTACGCGTTGGTTTTTCATGGAAACTACTTCTAAACCTTTTTGAGTTTCATATTTTGATACATCATTAAGTTGGATTTTCAAATTTTTAATCTCATCAACACAATCATCAATTTCTTTATATAATGTTTTCAAACTTGATAATGCTGAAAAGAATGATTCTCTTTTTTTTGATATTTCTGACATTAAATTGATTTCTACTATATCCAAATAATTTGATAATTGTTCCTGTAATATATTATTTGCTTCCATATCAAATATGACATCTGAAGATATATTTACATTTTCACAAACTTGATTAAATATTATAGGATTTTCCAAATTAAAATCTTGTTGAAAAAAAATTTCTGGTATAATTGATTTTAATTGACTTGTAACATCATCAGTTTCTTTTCCTTTATCTTTTTTAGGATTTTCTACTTTCCTATGTAAATTTTCATTGTAGATTTCATATTCATCTGAAATTGACGTTGAATATTTTTGAAATTCTGTTTTTTTAACTTTTCTTATTGTTGTTGTTGGTATTACAGGTGAATCATAATTTATTTGCTTCTGGTTATTTAATAATTTATTTGGATCATTTGGATTATTATGAATTTCTGAAATTGAATTTCTTCCAATATCACTGTTGATTTTTATAATATTATTAAATAAATGTATATAATAATAATAAAATATTTATTAAAATTAATTTAAATATTTTATTTTATAATGTATTTCGTTGTAAATTTTAATATATAATATTACTTTACTGTCCATTCTTTTTCTTCGTTCGCTATAGCTGTAAATAAATCCATAAAGTAATTTGCTGTTTTAACAAATATTAAAAAATCAATTCAAAAAAAAAAAAAAAAAAAAAAAAAACAGTTTTTACAATTATTATTTAGTTGTTTTATAATATTATACTATAATAGATAATTTAGTTGAAAATGATTTAAGTAAATTAATCTTTATTGTAATTATTTTTATTAAATGCTAAGTATAGTTTGTAATCTTTTCAAAGTCTGTTTACAAAATATTTATAGAAGTATTGTTTATTCTATATTAGTTTTTTATTTTAAATTTATAGTATTATAATTTTATTTTATTTTTTATTTCTATAAAATTTATCCTTTGATTTTCTTTTTCTTTTTTTCTTTTTTTTTTTTTTTATAATTATTATTGTTTTTTTTTTTCTTTTTCTTTTTTTTTTTTTAAAAAAAAAAATAATAATTATAATATCTTTGAATAAATATCAATATTTTATGGGAAAAAAATATTTATATTCTTCATTTAATAAATACAAAATAATATTTATTTATTTATTTATTTACTTATTTATTTAGTTATTTACTTATTTACTTATTTATTTATTTATTTATTTACTTATTTATTTATTTATTTAGTTATTTATTTATTTATTTATTTAGTTATTTATTTATTTATTTATTTATCTTTGTGTAACCTTTACCAAAATTATTAAATTATTAATTTCACCAAAAAAAATATTATAATTAACATATTGTAATAAATAATGAGTATTTTTATTAAACTAAAAATTTCGATGAATATTAATTAAATAAGATAAATAAATAAATGATGGTTTATAGACTAATATTCATACTACCATTTTATTATAAAGAAGATAAACCATTTTTGTTTTTAAATATTATGTAGATTAAGTTTTATTCTACTTTTCAATTTTTTAAAATATTGATTTTTTTATTATAAAAAATGTCAAAAAATCAAAAGTTTAATTTATTTTAAAATGTTCCGAATTATTAACATATATTCGAATACATTTCAATATATGTAAATAATTTATTTTATTAATTAGAAAAATGAACTAATAATAATTTTCCTTAAAAATAAAAAAAATATAATAAATAAGATTTATTATTAAAAGAAAATTATTATTTTTTTTTATTTTAAATTGGAAAATTTTGATAATATTATTACCCTTTTCTTTTCTATTATATTAATTTTTCATAATTAAAATTTTGATGACTTATTAATAAAATGATATAAATTCTAATTAATAAAAACAAAATAATAAAACTATTTTAAAATAATATATTAAAAATAAATTGCTTTTAAGTAATAATAATAACTATATGAAATATAAAAATTCATTAGATTAGTAAAACAATGATAGCCGATAATACTACAGTGGATTTATCTCAAAAAGATAACATAATGTTAAGAAGTAATAAATTATCTTTTAAAAAGAAAAACAAATATGACATTAAAGATGTTTTTAAGCTAAACAGCAATAAGATTCAAATGGAGTATATTAATCAATATAATGATAAAATAATATCCTCCTTTCAATTTAATTCTAATTCAGAATTATTAACCCAAGTGTGCTTTAATAATAATAATAATAGCAATAATAATAATAATTATAATAATAATAATAATAATAATAATGCATCTAATAATGATATTAGCGATAATAATAATAATAGTAGTAGTAATAATAGTAGCAAAAGTGAAATTATTAATAATATTAATAAGTTCGGAATACTTGATAATACGCTAAGTTCTTGGGGGGAAGATGATGAAAATGAATTAATTTCATTATATAAAGATAATAAAAATACAACAATATTTTATTTTTCAAGTATGCCTAGTGATGCAAGCTTATTTTTACCATCTTTCTTTACATTATCGTCTAAAAAAAAATCAACTTATATTCAAAAGCAAATTAACAAATTTAAACAAAAATCTAAAATAAGTCTATCCAATTCTAATCTAACAACTAAGAAAAGTAAAAAAAATAATTCATTAAGTAATAGTTCGAATTCTTCAGGAAGTAATAGTCAAATTAATTTAATTGACAAAAATGGAAATGATTATAAAAAGAATCAAGTAATATATAATTTATATATATATAAGTTTAAAAAGTAAACAAATATTAAATATTATAAACTTTTATACCTAATGAATATTAATTTTATTTTCATCAAAAGAAGTCGAACTCGAATAATTCTTTATTATCATATAATAGTTCACAATCAATAAATCGAAATTATAGCACCAATAAATTAATTAAAAATAATTCAAAAACTCAAAAAAATGTTAATTTGATTAAAAAAAAACAAAACTCGTTTTCAAAAAGTGAATCAAGCATTCTTAATAAAGATAATAAAAGTGTATCCGACTTATCGATTTCAGATAAATTAAATAAAGCTGTATATATTGAAAAACAAATATTATTTTATATTAAAACCATATAAATTATAATTTACTAAATTCTATTTAAATTTTTAATAATATAACAAATAAAAACAGCAGCAAAGTAACTTAAAAAGTAAATCATTAGAAACTGGTAATATATCTGTATTTTATTCAAATTAATATTTTATTAAATGAAAATCTATTAAATGTATTTATTTTTTAATAATTATTATTTATACATTATATATATATATATTTCTATCGCCTCTTTCTATAATATAAAAATAAGGGAAAGGAAAATTAAAGATTAATGACAAAAAAATAACCAAAGCTGCAAAGAGTAATTCAAGTTCCTTAAATTCACTGGATTCGTCAACATATATTTCGCTTGAAAAATTTTCTGATAAATCGCAAACTCTATTACCACCACTTACAAATAACAGTTTTTCATGTATAATAATGATATTTATATTATAATACATAATTAAAATATTAATATAAATAAAATTATAAAATTAATATTATAATATTATTTACTTATTATTATTTTGTATATATATTCATTATATTTAATTCCTATATATATATAGTTAATGAATATGGAAAAATGAATGATTCCAGTTACTCTAAATTAAGTGGAATTCAAAAAAATATAAATACTTTATTACATCCTATCCCTCAACATCACTAATATCACTAATATATAATATATATTATTTATGTATAGTAATGTTAATACAATATTCTTCACCAAAAATAATTATATAGAAATAGAAATATAAAAAATTTCATAAAAATTTAAATTTTAATGTATATGTATATGAATGAAGAGTTATATTACGATTTAGAATTATTATTTATTATATCATAACATCTCTTTTATACTTATAATTTTTCTTAATTCTATTATACTGTTTTATATTTATTAATTATTGTTTTATAAATTTATTTATTCAATCTATTTAAATTACATATGAATGTTATTCTTTTGTATTTCATATATATCTATATTAAATGAAATAGTACCATGTTAGTATTTATTTAACATATTTCTGTAAAATAAAAAAAAAAAAATAACAATAAAATTTTATTGGTTTACAATTTTTCTAGAATTTAATTTTTATATTTTTTAAAAAGCTCAATCTTTAAAAGAAAAAATAAATGTAAATTAATTTTTAAACTTTACACATTTTTTGAAAAGTTACCTTTAATATACCTGATAAATTAAAATAAAAATCGAATTTAATAAAGTTCTATTTAAATAAATTTTAAAGTCATTTCTTTATTTATAAAGAAAAAAATTCATTAAGCTTACATAAATAATTAATTAAAATCTAGTATGTTAAGATTTACTGACTTATTAAGACAAGAGTTATCTGGGCAATCTAATTTATTTGCACCAAAAATTTTAAAAGGAAAAGGAAAAGCTGTAGATGATAGTTCAAATAGCCTTGAAAATAATTTAGAAAATACAGAATTATTAAAGAAATTAGGAAAATTAGTAAATTATTGGAAACAAAATGTTAAATATATAAATGAAGTAAAAGATAAAACATCCATGTAAGATTATTGTATTATTAAAACATAATTATCTCATATACTTAAATATATATATATTATGTGTATTTATATTAACATTAAAAATAATAATATATATATATAAATTTATTTATTTTTATATTTTCATAAAATGAATTTCATTAAATTTCAAAAATCCATATTTACAGTAAATCAGTTTGTAAGTTTTAGAAAATTTAAAAAATTTTGTTCGGTTTTTGTATATATTTATTTTGGTTGATTTAGATTAATAAAAAAAATAATTTAAAAATTATGTTTTTTTTTTTTTGTTTTTTGTTTTAATTATTCACATTTCAATTTGCAGCAAATGAAAATATATATGGAAAAAATATAAAGTTTAATGTTCCATTTAATAATTATTTAACTCCAAAAGCAAATGATAATAGAAATAATGAAAATAATAAATATATATCAGACAATGAATTTGATAGTAATGGAGAATTTGGAATTGAATGGCTTGAAGGGTAAATATGTGAATATGTGAATAATAAAGTTTTCTATAGTTTTATATTACATTGATATTAATATTTACTTCATTATTAGTAAATGTCAAGAACATGTTGAAATGCAAATTAATGAAGGTAGTGAAGTATTATTCGCGCCAAAAGAATTAACTCAAGAAATTATTGGATTATTATCAAATGATACAAATGGTGAAAAATTTAATAATAATGATAATATTTGTAATTATAATATATAATATTAATTGAAAAAAAAACTTATTCATAATTAAGAGCAATTGGAAAATAGTTTGGTTGATTTACTTGGCTTTGGAAATTTTGAATTAATTTCAATTTTAGTTCAAAATAAAGATAAAATTGTAATTACTAATTACTAACATTAGAAAATAAAATATAAATAAAACAAATAATAAATAATATTATTAATTTTACTATTAATAGTTAAAAAACATAAATAGAAATGTAAGTAACAATAAACCAAAATATGGTACACAATTTACAGTAACTACAGAAGATGAACTTCAAAATCAAAAAAAGCAAAGAAAACTTAATAAGCATCATACAAACATGTTAGGTAATACTATAGAATATTATAGAAAATGTTCTAATTAAATATATTAAAAATTGTATATGTATATTCAATATAATAATGATAAATATAGATGACTTGAATGAAAATGAATTTACAAGCGAAAATTTAAAAAAGAATTGGGAAAAGGATTTTCAAAAAAAGAACATTCTCTTAGAACCGGAATATGATGTAAATTAACGAATAGTATTTTAATTATATAACTCTTCATAATTGTTCATATATATTATTTATTTAAATACTTATATCATTTAATATTTATTTTAAATATCTTAAAAAAGTACTCAGAACCTCAATATCCAAATGTCTATAGTGCAAAAGCAAATAAACGACCAGTATTTTCATCTTTTGGTAATCAATATGTCCTTCCACAAGGAACTATTAGAAACGACGATAAGGATTATGAAGAAATTATTATACCAATTGTTCAAAAGGCTCCAGAAAGAGCAGAAGAAAAATTAATTCCAATCTCTTCACTAGATGAGTTTTCACAAAAAGCTTTTAAAGGTATTAAACAATTAAATAGGGTTCAATCCATCGTATTCCCAATTGCATTTCATACTAATGAAAATATGTTAGTTGCTGCTCCAACTGGTGCTGGTAAAACTAATATTGCTATGCTTGCTGTACTAAACACTATTCTAAAATACTACGATCCAGAAACTAAGTATCTTGATAGAGATCAGTTTAAGATTGTTTACGTAGCCCCAATGAAAGCGTTAGCAGCTGAAATTGTTAGAAAATTTTCAGAAAGATTAGGTGAACTTGGTATCACTGTTAAAGAATATACAGGAGATATGCAACTTACGAAATCTGAAATTGCACAAACACAAATGATTGTTACTACACCAGAAAAGTGGGATGTTGTTACTAGAAAAACTACAGGTGATACTGAATTGGTTCAAAAAGTAAGATTATTAATTATTGATGAAGTTCACTTGTTACATGATGATCGTGGTTCTGTTATTGAAAGTATTGTTGCTAGAACACAAAGACAAGTTGAAATGACTCAGTCAATGATTAGAATCATTGGTCTCTCTGCTACTTTACCTAATTATGTAGATGTAGCAGAATTTTTAAAAGTTAATTTATATCGCGGTATGTTCTATTTTGACGATGGTTTCAGACCTGTTCCATTAGGTCAAACATTTATTGGGGTCAAGGGTAACCCAAATTCAAATGCTGTAAGAACTAAAATGGATAATATATGTTTTGAAAAAGTAATTGAATTAGTCAAACAAGATAAGCAAGTTATGATTTTTGTTCATTCTCGAAAAGAAACAGTTAAAACTGCACAAAAATTAAGGGAATATGCCACTAATGAAGGTGTTATGGGATTATTTGATATGAAATACTCTGATGAACATTTTGCTTGTCTTAAAGAAGTTCAGAAATCAAGAAATAATGAATTAAAGGATTTATATGCTTCCGGTTTAGCATTCCATAATGCTGGTATGCTTCGTTCAGATAGAAATTTAGTAGAAAAAATATTTGCAAAAGGTGCTGTTAAAGTTTTAGTATGTACTGCAACTCTTGCTTGGGGTGTTAACTTACCAGCTTATGCAGTTATTATTAAAGGTACTAGAGTATATGGTGTTCAAAAAGGTTCTTCTTCCTCTGATGATAATGCTTTCTTTGATTTATCTATTCTAGACGTACTTCAAATTTTTGGTAGAGCTGGTCGTCCAGGATATGAAGATCACGGTTTAGGTTATATCTTAACTACACATGATAAGCTATCGCATTATATTCAAGCTATCACACAAAGTCAACCAATTGAATCTCGATTTGGTTTCAACTTGGTTGATAACTTAAATGCTGAAATTACTTTAGGAACAGTAACAAATATTCAAGAAGCAGTTTCATGGCTTAGTTATACCTTTTATTATGTACGTTTAAAGAAGAATCCATTAAAATATGGTCTTTTACCACGTGATCTCAACGAGCCAGATTACCTTATTAAGCACTTAACCGATATCGTTAAATTAGCAGCTAAACGTCTTCATCAACTTCAAATGATTATCTATGCCAATTCTACCGAACAGGGTTATTTAACCTCCAAAGATTTAGGTCGTATTGCAAGTTTGTTTTACATTAATAATGAAACCATTGAAATTATTAATGAAAAAATGAAAAAAGTAATGACCGAAGCTGATATCATTGGTATGATTTGTCATAGTAAAGAATTTGAAAATGTAAAACTTAGAGAAGAAGAATTAACAGAATTGGAAAAATTAGAAAAATTTGCTTGTATTTGTGATGTAGAAGGTGGTGTTAATAATTATTATGGTAAGGTAAATATTCTTCTTCAAACTTATATATCTCGTGAAAATATCAAAGACTTTGCTTTAATTTCCGATTCAGCATATGTTGCCCAACATTCTGCTAGAATTGCAAGAGCAATGTTTGAAATTGCTATGAATCGCAATTGGGGTCCTGTAGCAAGTAAACTCTTAACTATCTGTAAATCTGTCGAAAAAAGAATGTGGCCTTTTGAACATCCCTTAACCCAATTTGATTTACCACATCCTATTCTTCAAAAATTGAATTCTCTCTCTAATATTTACTCAGTAGAAACTATTAGAGATATGGAACCAATGGAAATTGGTGAATTAGTTCATCATATTCGTATGGGTGACAATATTTTAAGATGCGCAGAACAATTCCCATTGTTAATTATTGACCCAGTAGTAGCCCCAATTACTCGTAATGTAATGAGAGTAAAACTTCATGTCACACCAAACTTTATCTGGAATGATCGTATTCATGGTAACATTGAAGTTTTCTGGATTTGGGTTCAAGATCCAGAAAATGTTGAAATTCTTCATGCCGAACAATTTATTTTAAGTAAAAAGAAAATGAATGTTACACAAACATTAGATTTTGTCATTCCAATTCCTTCCACAAATGAAACAGTTGATCATCTTCCAACTCAAATTTATGTTCACGCCATTAATGATCGTTGGATGGGTGCAGAATCTGTATTCCCAGTATCCTTTAAAAACTTTATTTTACCAGGAATGAACCGTACCCCAAATACCAATCTATTAAACCTTCAACCATTACCTGTCTCGGCTTTACATGATGATGTTTTAGAAGAAATTTGTCGTAAACGTTTTGATTACTTTAACGCCATTCAAACCCAAATCTTCCATACTGTATATTGGACCAATAATAATATTTTAGTCGGTGCTCCAACTGGTTCTGGTAAGACTGTTATTGCTGAATTAGCTATGTGGGCAAGTTTCAGGGAAAAGCCAAAGTCAAAGGTTGTATACATTGCACCATTAAAGGCTTTAGTTCGTGAACGTGTCACAGATTGGAATAAGCGTTTAACTGGACCAATGAAAAGAAACTTAGTTGAATTGACTGGTGATGTGACACCAGATTTAAAAACTATCCGTGATGCTGATATTATTATCACTACCCCAGAAAAATGGGATGGTGTTAGTCGTTCTTGGAAAACAAGAAAATATGTCAAAGATGTCGCTTTAGTAATCATCGATGAAATTCACTTGTTAGGTAGTGATAGAGGTCCAATTTTAGAAGTTATTGTCTCACGTATGAATTATATTGCCTCAAATACAGATAATCAAATTCGTATTGTTGGTCTTAGTACTGCCTTAGCTAATTCTAGTGATTTAGCCGATTGGTTAGGTATTAATAACGTTGGTTTATTTAACTTTAGACATTCTGTTCGTCCAGTTCCATTAGAAATCCATATTGATGGATTCCAAGGAAAGCATTATTGTCCAAGAATGCAAACCATGAATAAACCAACCTATAAAGCCATTGTAACCTATTCACCTACAAAGCCAGCCATTGTATTTGTTTCATCTCGTCGTCAAACTCGTTTGACAGCCCAAGATATCATTTCGCTTTGTGCTGCAGATGGTAATCCAAGACGTTTCCTTCATATGCCAGATGAAGAAATAGAAATGATCATTAAAGGTATTCAAGATCCATCCCTTCAATATGCTCTTTCCTTTGGTATTGGTCTTCACCATGCTGGTTTAGTTGATAGTGATCGTGCAGTAGTAGAAGAACTCTTTGTTAATGAAAAGATTCAAATATTAGTTGCTACATCCACTTTAGCTTGGGGTATTAATTCACCAGCTCACTTAGTTGTTGTTAAAGGTACTGAATTCTATGATAAAAAAACGGATACCTATGTTGACTTCCCTATTACTGATGTTCTTCAAATGATGGGTCGTGCTGGTCGTCCACAATTCGATGATACTGGTATTGCTCAAATTATGGTTCAAGATACCAAAAAAGATTTCTATCGTAAATTCTTGCATGAGCCTTTCCCTGTTGAATCCGCCCTTCATAAATTCCTTCATGATCACATGAATGCCGAAATTGTTTCTGGTACTATTTCCTCTAAACAAGATGCTATTGATTACTTAACTTGGACATACTTTTACCGTCGTCTTCAAATTAATCCAACCTACTATGGTTTAGATGATAGCTCTCCAGATGCTCTTAATGAATACTTATCATATTTAGTAGAAAAAACTCTTCATGATCTTTATATGAATTCTTGTTTAACCTATTCAGGCGAAATTGGTGTCAAACCAACAATCTATGGTCATATTGCTTCCTTTTACTATCTTTCTTATAAAACCATTCACTACTACAAAAATATTCTTACGGAAGACTATAACCCTCAAGGTGATCCTACCAAAGAACATCAATTTGCTGATGGTGATTTCCCACGTCTTCTTTATTTACTTTGTGAAGCCAGTGAATATCGTGAACATCCTGTTCGTCACAATGAAGACTTGTTAAATGAAGAATTGGAACAACGTTGTAGAATCAGTTTAGTAGAATTGGGACGTTCAGAATCTAACTTTGGTGGTAACCTTAAAAATAAATCCTATGGTGATCCTCATGCTAAAGTATTTATTTTATTAGAAGCTTATCTCAGTCGTATTAAGGACTTCCCATGTACTGATTTTGAAACAGATATTAAAGCTGTACAGTATAAAATATTAATATTTATTGATTGATTGATTGATTTGATTTATTGATTTGATTTATTGATTTATTAATTTAATAGATTTTGGACAATGCTATTCGTATATTACAAGCCATGTTAGAAGTAGTTGCTACTCAAGGTTTCCTTCAAACAAGTTTTGGTGTTATGAATATCATTCAATGTTTAAAGCAAGGTTTATGGTTAACTGATTCTACTTTAGCCATGTTACCATACTGCTATAACAACAGCAATCTTAATCATTTATTAAAACATGTTTCCTGTCTTCCAGAACTTGCTGTTCTTCCTGAAAAAGAAGTTCGTTCTATATTTAAAAAGATTCCACACTTTTCTGATAAAAAGATTGATGAAGTTGTTAAGGTTGTTAATAATCTTCCTATCTATGATTTAAGTTGGAAGGTGGAAGCATCTTCAAAGAATGATGAACCAAAATACGCCGTTAAAAATACTGAAAGTAAAATTCCTATCCTTAAGGCGGGTGGTGTTTACAATATTAATATTACTATGAAACGTTTAAGACCACATTCTGATAATGTAAGTAGTCATATTATAGTAAAAAAAAAAAAAAAAAATATTACTTTTTTTTTTAATATTAATGAATATTTTTATATTATATATTTTTTCATTTTTCTTTTTATACCTTTTATAGACTTTCAAGATTTATACCCCAGAATTCCCAAAGGTACAACATGAATCATGGTGGGTTGTTCTTGGAGATGAAGAAACTAATGAATTAATAGTTTTAAAACGTTTAGGTTTTGCAAAAAAGACAGCCAATAAAACTTCTACTGGTGATAAAGACAATAAGAAAAAGACTAGAAAAAGACAAAATACTCTTAATGAAGATGATCGTTTTGTTTCTTTAGAATTTGTTGTTCCACATGATCTCATAGGTTCTCAAGAATTAACTATATATCTTATTAGTGATGGTTACATTGGTTTAGATCAACAATATACTTTTAAGTATTGCGCTTCTGCATAAGCCTTTTACCCATTACCTAGGACAAATAGACATAATTATTTTTACACCTTACAATATGATATATATATATATATCTCATTTTCAATATACCTTTCCTATTTATAAAAAGAGAGAAAGAATACGAATATTGAAAGAAAGAAAAAAAAAAATATTTTTTTCCTTTGAACATTTAATTTTTAAAAAAAAAAAAAATAACAATAAAAATAATTTAGAAAATAAAAAATAATAATAAAAAAAAAAAAAAAAAAAAAAAAAACACAATAATCGTTTTAAAGAAAAAAAAATAATTTTATAATTACATAAAGATTTTATTCTATTTTTTTATTATTATTATTATTTGATTGCTTTGTGTAAATTTTATAGATTAATTTTTTTTTTTTTTTTTTTTTTTAAGAAAGAAAAGAATGAATATATCTTTTATTTGTTAAATTTTAGAATAATATATATAATTATAGAAATGGAAAAAAAAAAAAAAAAAGATATTCACATTTTTATTAATATGAACATAATAATGCTTAAATATTCAATAGGTATGATTATAAATATTAAAAAGTCTATTCTTTTATTTTTTTTTTTTATTATTTTTTTATTTTCATATTATATTTTTATTCTATTCTTTTTTTTTTTTTTTTTTTTTTTTAATTTCAATAAAATATTCTAATTACATCAAAAAAACTAGGTAAAATAAAAAAAAGTTTTTTTTTTTTTTTAATAATTCTTTTTTTTTTTTAAACAAATCTAAACACTAACAAAAATTTAGAAAGAAGGAAACTGTTTTATATATATCCAAAGAAGGGAAGTAAATCTATGTATAGGTAAATTAAAATGGGATAATGGATGACAAATAATGGGTTTAGAGGGTTGCTTTTTTTAAGGGTTTTTTTTTTTTTTTTTTATTAAAAAAAAATTATTTGCATTATTGGTAAAGAAAAGAAAAAAAAAAAAAAAGTCTTTTTTTCTCTTCTTTTTTTATATTATTACATTAATTATGATAATAATTAATTTATATATTAAAACATAATATTAAATATTAAAAATAAAAAAAAAAAAAAAAGGAAAAATAAAAAAAGAATATATATTTTGTAATATATAAATATTGTATAATAAAAAATATTCCTTTTTCTTTCTTACTATATTGTCATTTTTATTAAAGGTGAATAATTCTATATCATTTTACTTTTTTTCTTTTCTTATAAAAGAAAAAAATATATATAATTATTATTTACTAAAAAAAAAAATAAAAAAAATTCAGTTCCTACTTATTTGTTGTGTTACATTTATTATTTTGTATATTTGTTTAGTTTCTGTTTTTTGTTATACTTAATTGTTGTAATTAATTTTATTGTCGTTTTTTTGTTTTTCAATTGTTTTTTTTTTTTTTTCTTTTTTCTTTTTTTTTTTTTTTTAATAAAAATTTCATATTTTTTTTTTTTTAATTACTTATAATACATTATCACTTACTTAGGAATTTTACTTTTTTTTTTTTTTTGTGTTTGTGTGTGAATTGTTTTATTGTTAGTTTCAGTTTACTTATATAATTATTTATATTAAAATTACTATTACTAATTGGTATCAATTTATTTGTTTGTTAATATATATATAAAAGAAAACTACTATTATATATTTTGAATGAAAAATAAATTATAGATTATACTACATATTCATTATTATCTACTACTTCTATTTTTTTTTTTTTCTTCTTGTGAAAGAAGAAAGGTTAAAAAAAAAATATTAATAATAATAATAATAATTATAAAACAATTTAAAAAAAAAAAAAAAAAAAAAAAAAAATTAATAAAAACCGAAATTATCAAAAGAAATAGATTTAGAAAAGAAGCTATCTATTAAAAAATAATAAATTAAAAAAAGAAAAAACTAGTATATACTATTTAATTTAGAAATAATAAAAATAAAAATAATAACTATACAAAAAAAAAGTACAAAAAAATGTCGGAAATAATAAAGTTGACTTGTTTTAAATATACATATATATTTGATTGTATCATTAAACTTTTGTCGAATATTATTTTTATTTTTCTTCAATAAAAAATAATTGTTGTCTAATTTTCCTTTAAATTGTGTTGTCATAAAATTTAATTTTACAAATTTTGCTTAATTTTTTCTTATGTTACATTATTATTGTAAATTATTTTTGTTTATTATTGTTTATTGTTTTTTTCTTTTTTTTTTTTTTAAAAAAATTATTATTATTATTTTTGCTTCCTTTTTTTTTTTTTTTTAGTTGCTTTTTTTTTTTTCTTTCTTTTTTTCTTTCGCTTTTCACTTTGATTGTTTTTTTCTTGAAAAAAAAAAAATTTTAAATGTTATATTAATAAGTAGAATTTAGGTATTGAATATTTATTGCTTAGTTTTTAATTTTGTGAATTCATTTTTCCATCTCTTTTAGCAATTCTTAAATGAGATACTTTTCTTAATTTAAATATTTTTTATAACTTCTACAAAATTGGATGGTAATAAACCACGTCTACGACGTCTACCAGTTGGACCCACTTCTTCAATTTCACCTTCCCACCAACCATCTTCTTGAGTTTCTAAAATTGGAATAATCATATCTTTTCTTACACTAATTTCCTCATAGATTGCTGAATTATAATCAAATAATACACGAACTAAAAAAAATAGATATTAAAAAGGTTGGTATATATATATTGACAAAGTTTTTACAATAAAATTAAAATTATGCCTATATTATTATATCATAAAAATATTATTTACTAAACTTACCATAGAATAAAATAGGTTTTACAATACTAATATCATATGGATCATAATTATAATTTAGTGTGTTTGGTATATTTTTATTGCTATGCATTTTTTGTTGCATACTAATTTCAGATGAAGATCTTGTTTTTGGTGTAGATATAACAGTACTAAGAGAAGTATTTGATCTCATAGAATTAATTCTTTTTCCACTTTTATCTATTTCACTTATACTTTGATTATCTTGAAATATTGAGGTGTTGATATCTATGTATGGTATACTTGGACTACGATTAGAAATAAAACTACTTTTACTACTAATAAGTGGGGAATTAGTTGTTTGCATTGAGGAGTAATGGCTTTCCCGAAGTTGAGGAGTATAGTATCCTTCTCTCAAAGAATTTTTACATTCATTACGTTTTAAGGTACAGCAGAGGGATTCATGACGAGAATTGGAAGGTGGTTTATAATAGCGTTGACGACTTAGAGGTTTTTCAGATTGTGAATTTGGATAGTATATGCCTGATTGTGGTCTACTACGTGTAGCTTGTTTTGAAGAAAGTCTTCTGGGTGTACTTGGTATATTTGTTGAAGACGTAGAGTTTACAATTTCACTATTTATACTGCGTCTATCATCGCTTATTTTATGTGATGATTGACTTTGGAATATTGATGAAATCATACTTCCAATGCTAGATCTAGAATGGTTAGATTTAATTGATCCTGTGGTTTTATTACTATCATTGGAATTTCTTTTTACCATAAGATTTGGACTACTTTTAGAAGAAAATGAAGGCATATTACGTCTCTGGTATTGATTAAGGTTTTGGGTTGGTATATTGTTTGTTGAGGAATAAATATTGTTTTGAGGAGATTGACTTGGCGAAATCATCATTTTAGAGTAATTTGTATTACCCACAATATC
Organism: Piromyces finnis; assembly: GCA_002104945.1. Taxonomy (NCBI): domain Eukaryota; kingdom Fungi; phylum Neocallimastigomycota; class Neocallimastigomycetes; order Neocallimastigales; family Neocallimastigaceae; genus Piromyces; species Piromyces finnis. The sequence continues at coordinate 63,501 of MCFH01000070.1, read as the reverse complement.
TACTCTAGAAGTATCTATATTAGATATTGAGCTATAACTATTTTCGAGTATCCTACTACTATTGATTTTATTAATAAAACTGTTATTAGCATTATTTAGCATTATACTACTATTAGAATTGTCATTAGACATTCTATTTTGTAATTGATGTTCATGTGTTCTAAAATTCATTAAATTATTATTTAGATTGCTTTCATTTCTAGAATCTGCAATTTGATTAGCATTACTATTAGAATCAGTATTTTTAGCATTGACACTGTCAATAGTATTAACATTGGTATTAGAATTTGTATTATTATTAATGATAGTATTATCGTTGTTGTTATTTTGTTTGTTGTCATTTATAGTATTTTCCGTAGTTGTAGTACTATTAACATTATCAATAGCATTTTTATTATTTAAATTGTCAGATACACTAGCATTTTGCTCTTCTTTATCTGCATCAGATGTTATTTGAACATTGTTATTTTCTTTTTCTTTATCGACATTGTTTTCAACTTTATTACTAGAGTTACTATCTCCATTTTTCTGAATGGTATTCTTTGAAACCAAAGATACTTGATCTGAACGATCTAATGTTCTATCAAAATTTTGCATAGTTTCAATTAAATCATCAAAGTTGATTAAACCAGATGAACGATTAGAAACTATATCACTGTTTATTGTATTTCTTTTTTCATGAATTGTTAATAACTCTGGGTTTTGTGGTTCATTTATACTTTCAGTAGTTATAATTTCTTCAGAAGGGCTTTCTTGATTTTTTAATATTTCTGTAGTACTTTCCTCATTCTTTTCACTTGGTTCACTTTCATTTTCTGTTTCAGTAACATTTTGAACATGCAAAATATTTTGCTTCTTTTTTCCCTTTCTGAATTTTTTCAATTTTTTTTCATTTTTATATTCTGTTTGTAATTTTTCTATTTCCTTATTTACTTGTTCAACAGAATTTTCATCTGCAATTTTTATATTTTATAAATATTTATATATCAGAAAATGGATAAACATTTCAAATTCTTATATAATTTACTATATTTTTGAAAAGTTTATATCCTACCTTTATTATTTAATAAATCGCTAAACTGTAAAAGTTCATTTAAATTATCATTAGAAGAATATATAGTATTTAAATTATTGATTAAAATATTGTAAGATTCAAATTCTTTGCGATTCATTATAATCAAATTATTGATGTAATTAGTTAAATGCTTAATAATGAATTCAGTACGTTCCCTTTCTAAATATCTAAATGACTATTTGATTATAATCAATACAATCAACACAAAATTTTTATTTTTAATTAATAATGATCAAATGAACGTAAAAAGAATTACAAATAATTTTTGTAAATTATATTCTTTAAAATCAATAAAAATATTACCTCTGAGGTTTCATTATGATTATTCATGCAAGTCCTCTTTTCTTTATCATATTTATCCTTTGCATAAATATATTTTATACGTAATTTTTTTTCTCTATCAAATGCATCTTCGATTTTCTTACTTATACTATCCTCATATGTCTTTTTATATTCATTAATTAAATCAATAATTTCATTTTTTATTACTGAATATTCCTTGAAATTTTCTTCTTTCTCATTATGAGCACTAATTAATCTAGTTCTTTCATCAGTAATAGTTTCATAGTACTATTTAAATATAACATTGAAATAATAATAATAATAATAATAATAAAGCATATATTAATAATTTGTTTGATTATTTTGCTGTCTTTTACATTTAATTATACCTTTTGAAATTCTTCATTTTGTTGAAATGATAACTCGGCAAATGATTTTTCATATTGATTATTTATTAAATTAAAAATGTTTGATTTTATATCTGATATCGATAATAACTGATTTTTAGTAATTTCAAAAATATCCTTGACACGTCTATAAAACAAATAAAAATAAAAAATATTCAATAATTCATTATCAATTGAATAAATAATTAAATAAATATATATATATACGTTTCCGCTTCATACCCTATTACAGCATCATCTTTAAATATTTTGGATAAATTTTTCAATTTTTCACAATATTCTTTTTCTATAACTGTCCTGTATTTGTTTATCAATAAAATATTATTAATATTTTTATTATTTTAATAAAAATTTAAAAATACTTTTTATTTTACCTTTGATTGAAGTAATGAAGTAATATTGAATTGGATACTTGAGATCCTTTAAGATTTTCTTCCAATATACTTCCAGCAGCATAATTTTTAGCCTTGTGTAAAAATATGTATTAACACAATGAACAAATATCTAACTTTTAAATTAATAGTCTTATATATTTACCAATGTATTAAAATTATTAGGTGTCATATAGGTATCCAATGTCATTTTACTATAAAAGAATTATTTATTTATAATTGAAAATATATTAACTAAATAGTCAACTTTTTAATATATTTATTTAAAAAAAAAAAAAAAAGTATCTTATATATATATATCATTTATTGTTTTGATTGAACCGTTAAGCATTATTTTATTTAAGTATCTATTATCTTGAAAATGCAATTCAATTTTTTATATATTAACTATTTAAATTTGTATAAACTTTTTATCATTAATAGTATTTAATATGTCTCTGATACTATTTTAAATGTTTTATTCTATTATTCTATTATTTCTCGTTTAAATATATATATATTAAAATGATTCTAAATAAAAATATATCAATACTTTTATCACAATATTATTTATTATGATATGAAACATTTATATATTGCCTTTTTTTTTTTTCCCTTTTTAGTTCTTAAGGGAACTTTACTATTATTCTTATTTTGTTTAAAATCATAAATCATATAAAAAAAAAAACACATTTATAATATAAATAATAATAATTATTCCAATAAATAGTTTTCAATTTAATATTTACTGTTTTTAATATTATAAAAGAGCGAATAGTTTTAAGTTAATAAAACTTTTAAACATTCAAATATTGAAAATATTATTCATGTATTCAATAAAGCAAATGGGATAATGTAAAAATTTCAAAAATTTCTTGAACAAATTTAAAAAAAAAAAAAAAAAAAAAAAAAAAAATACTATTTTATATATTTTATAGATTTTATATAATATAAAATATTAATTATTATCATTTTATTTTTTTTAATACAAAATTTTTATTTAATATATAAACCAATTAAAAAAATTTTCTTTCATATCTTTTTTTTATAATAAATAAAATTTTAATAAATAAAAAAAAAAAAAAAATAGCTAGCTGCTAGTAATCTGTAAAACAACAATAACCATTAATCTAATTTTTTAGGTTATTTAAGATAAGCACCTTTCATTTATTCATTTTTTCATTTGTTTATGTCAGTTATAAAATGGTAATTTAAAAAGTGAATTTTAACGTTTAATAAAAATTAAAATTTAGAAATTAAAAAAAAAAAAGGATAAAGTAATAAATTTTAATTCATAATAAAATATATAAAAGAAAGAATAAATGAAATACCAAAAACAAACTATTAAAAAATAAAAAAGAATTATCAATAAAAAATGACAAATTAATAAAGATTTAAAAAATAATAATAATAATAAAATAGAAAACATCCCTTTGACAACACCCACATTTTTATACCTCCCATTATTTAGCCTATTATTAAATGAAATTATAATGTTTTTTATTATTTAATTCTTTTTCTATTTCTGAAATTATTCATAAGGAGAAATTTTTATTACAAAACTCAAAATAATATATTAAGTTCATTCTACAATATATTAAATATAATTATTACTATTTTTCATTATATTTCAATATATATAATTAATTTAAATATACAGAAAAATATTGAAAAAATAAAATCTGTAACTATAATTAACTATATTAAAATTTATTATAATATATGGTTTATTAAATTTATTGTTATATTGATAATATAAATTTTAATATAATAAAATATATTATACATTATATTAAATTAATATTTATATTAAGATAAACTAATATTAGCCATTCTTTCATTTCTGTGTCAATTTTATGATATATTAGAGTATAATGTATAATATAATATTTATACATGAAATTAATATTTTGTTGGTATTATTTATTAAAAATAATATATAATAAATATTATACTATTTATTTTTTAATTATTGCACATCAACAAGTAAATAATTAATATAAAAAAAATAAAGATATAAATATCAACAATTCTACTATTGTTGATGTCAATAGGTTTTATAATTAATATTCTTTACAATTATTCAATAGAATGCGATCAATTGACATTAAATAGTGTTTTTGTTTCTATAGGTTTAGTGATCCTACTACCACTACATACACACTAAAACCATATTTTTTTGGTTCTGTCGTCCATAGATATTATTACAAAATTAAAAGTTAAGTTAAAAAAGAAAGAGATTTAATTAAGAAAAAAAAGGAAATAAAATTTAATTTAAAATATAATAATATATTAAAAATATTACTTTTAATATATTAATAATTCAATATGGAAATTTATAAAAAGTATAATAATATTAATTATTTCCATACACATAGATTTATTTTAAAGTATATTTTCAACCAATCATATTTATGTATAATAATAAACCACCTACCAAAAATGGAATTTTTTATTTAAAATTATAAAATTTATTGAGGCATTTAATTTACTTCATCAATGCACATGATATATGATAAAGTCAATATGTCTTTATTCAAATAACATATTTAAAAAAAAAAAACTATTTCATGAATAAAGAAAAAAAAGAAAATGAAAATATAAAGTCTTATATACTCTAATTCCTATACACAATTATACACACTTTAAAAACTATATTTTAATGAACTTTTCTGTGTAATTATTTACTTTTTTTTTTTTTGTTTACTTGACTTTGTTTAATTTTGTACTACCAAGTAGGTTTTTGATTTTTCATTTAATATTTACTTTATTAAAAATAAAATTATAAAATATTTCAATCTTTAAAATAAAAAAGTTTTACTTTGAATAAATCAATATAAAAAATAAAAGATATAAAGAAATAAAAAAAAAAAGTCCATAAACCCATTACACCAAAATATATAGGAAAATAATAGTAAAAACAAAATAATAAAATAACATTATAATTTCACTTAACATGCACTATGAAAAATGTGGGACAAAAATTTTTTAAAATATGTTTAGCCAATAAAAATAAAAGTTAAATTAATATACATTCTAATGAAAAAAGTTCAAATAGAAAAAAATATACGAAAAGAAGAAAAAGTTTAATACTGTTTGTAGGTCAATAAATAGAATCATTATTAAAAAGATAATGTGAATAGTAGTACAATTAGATTCTACTTTCCATTTATACTTTTTTTTTTTTGGTAAAGTAATAACAAATACTTAAAAATTAGCGTTAAAAGATGTATTTATCCAGTAATTAGATTCTTACTAATGAATAATATTACAGGCAAAGAGAAATTCAAATAAAAATATTATTATTATTTAAAATAAATATGAATTGGGATATAATAAGGTTATAATGAAACTGTCAATAGGACTTTCTTTTTGGCAAAGAATGTTGATGTACAATTTTTTTTACAATACATTTTTAATTTAAAACTTACCATATATGGAAATATTTTTACTTTAAAATTTTTTTATGGTTCATTCAATTTTTGTTGAATTTTCTTTTTTTAAAAAAATTGTTTTTTTTTTTTTTTTTTTTTTGGTGAAGAGTTTTTTTTATTGGCATATATATAATGAATAATAGTAAGAAACAAAATGAAATAAAAAATAATAAATTTTAATTCTTATTTTTTTATTAATTATATATAAATTATATATATCATTATTAAGTATTACTTTAAAAAAAAAAAGAAAAGAAGAAATTATTAATATTTTATTAATCTTCTTTTCTCAAAAAAAAAAAAAAAAAAAAAAAGAAACGATGAATGAAATATAACGAAATAATATATATATATTTCTACAAAAAAAAAAAAAAATAGAAATACTTTCTTTAAAATATTTTCAAATAAATTTTATAATGAAAATAGAATTAAAATTGTGTTACATTAAATGACATTTTTTGTGTTACGTTTTTATTTTGTTGATATTTTGTGTTACGTTCAATGATGAAAAAAACTCTCTTTTTTTTTAGGAATAAAATATTTAGCCACACGCTATTATAACAGATTCATTTGTGTAAATACTATTTATTAAGTTTTTTGTTTATATTTTGACATTCTTAACTTATTATAGCAGCATTTATCTTCATACAAATTATTGGTTTAGTTGTAACAGGTAATATTTGTTTATTTTGTTAAAATTATTCAAAAATAAACATCAAACAATAGAAATGCAAAAATTTTTAAAAAAAGATTATATACTTTTAAAATTTTAGTTTTGAAATTTACACACTGAAATCAAATGCATTAAAGACCATAAATTTTAAATAATAATGTTTATAGCTTGGTACGACTGATAAATTTTTCACATGTATTATTATTTTACCTTTGTTTTTACTTATACATAATAATATATAATAGTTAAATAAAATTATAGCTTAGTTATTGTTAAATGTTAAAAAAGGGTAGAATTAGTTTTTATAAAGTTAAATTCATTTCAAATATAAAATGTATAAAATGTAAAAATGAAAAAAAAAAAAAAAGTCATCTTAACTTAGTTTGTAAACTATATATATTCTGTCTTTTTTTTAATTATTGACAGTTTGTAAAAAAAAAAAAAAAAAAAAAAAAAAATTTATTCTGTCTTTTTTTTAAATTAATTATTGACAAGTTATGAAAATTTTAAAAAAAAAAAAATTTTTTTTAATAGTATTTAAAAGTTTTATATTACATCTATTAGGCATTTTACCTAATAAATAAATAAATAATACTCTATTTTTTGTTAAAAATACTAAAACTTTTTTTCATTATAAATAAAATAATAATAGTAAAAATAAAGCCAAAGAAGAAGAAGAAGAAGCAAAAATACATATATGTGGTTCCATAATCAATAGTAAGTAATTATTTATAATACTTTTACAAATAAATATCACAAAATTTTTTTTTAAGTAAAAAAATTATATACACACTTGTTCATTTTTTATTATTTTTTTTATGTATATTTTATTTTTTTTTATTTTTTTTTTCACTTTTTATTATTATTGTAATTATGATTATTATTATTATTATTATATTGTTATTATTTTCAATGTATTTATTTATTATTTATATAGGTGCATAATAGGCATGCCATGATATTTTTTTATTTTATTTTATTATATTGTAATTGTATTTATTGTTGTAGATTACTAATTTTTTTTCTCCTTTAATAATACTCTTTTTACTTCCTAGTTATTATTTAAAAAAAAAAAACTAATATTCTTAAACTTTTTTTTTTTAGCATAAAATAATATTGACTTTTTGATTGTTGTTGTTGCTTGTTGCTTGTTGTTGTTGTTGTTGTTGTATTGAAGTTACTACTTTTTTAAAAGCAATGGTATGGGAATTGATATATATGGGGAAAAAAAGAAATAAAAAAGGTAGTGGTCAGTAATTGAATTTTTTTTTTTTAAACATCATTTACAGATATTTAGATATATTATTTACATTATGATCTTAAAAAAAAAAAGGTATCAGATTTATATTACTATAAAATTACATAGAAAAAATTCAATAGATAGATAAATTAATATCATAATTTGTATTATAATAATAGATGTCGTACAAGTAATTTTAATTTAATACTCTATATCATTCTAATGAATAAAACAAGTATTTATACTTTTTGTTACCTTAATCCTTGTCAGCAATACGTTGTAAATGTTCATCAATTTCATTTTCAGTTAAAGTACGGAAACGAGTATTATCCTTGGAAATAATACCAATTTCAATTTCAGTTGGTTTAAAGTCAATAGAAAGAATAGTAGATAAAGTGGTGATGGCCATCTACAAAAGTGAAATAAAACCAATAATGGAATAGTTTATGTTAGAAAATTTTAATAATAATAATTAATTAATGATATGTAATAGTTTATTTAAAGGTGTTATGAAAGGGGAATAATATATAAAAAATGTAAAAATTACTTCAACGGTTTCTTCTTCAGAAAGTTGTGGATTCTTCTTTAATTTCTTTTCAAGATGGTTTAAGGCTTCTTGATGTTTGGCACCAGCACTAGTAGCTCTGTAACCAACATAGTAACCAGCTGGATCAACCTTGAAAAGTTGTGGACCACGTTCATCATCATATCCAATTAAAATCATAGCTAATGAAATTATTTAAATTCATTTATTTATTAATTTACAAAGATTATTGTTAATTATTTCCATATAAATTTTAAGTGGGGTTCATTCAAAAATAATATAAATAATTATAAATGTTATGGAGGATTGGAATATATTTTTTTAGTTTTGATGACTATTAATTTTTAAAATTATTTGTTTTAGTATCATCAATTATTTTTTAAATAATTATATATTTAATGAATAAGGTAACTTTTATATTATTCCTCCTTATTGTTTCTCCTGTACAAACTATATAATAATTTTTTTGTATTGTCGTTGGTGAATAATTTTCTTAAATCGATAACTGACTCTTTCTTACTTTTGTGATATTAAATATTCTATAACTATTAATCAATAAAGAAAAGTTAGGCTTAAAAAACTTACAAACACCATATGGTCTCATAGAGGCTTGTTGAGTGTAAACTTGATTTAAGTTAGCAATTCTCTTGGCTAACATATCTGGAGTGATTTCATAACCATATTTATATCTCCATTCAGCAGCTTCCATTCTAGCTCTAGTAACTTGAGCTCTAGCATCAGCTTAATTATATAAATTTGAAAATTAAAATTGATTATAATAATAATAATTTATATAATCATTAATTTGTTAATTTCTTAGAGTAATGAAAATAATGAATTTAAAAATACTAATAAATTATTAACCAAAAAAAAATAATATTTAAAGAAATTTAAATTTTAAATACCAATTAAACCAGTCATCACACAACCAATTCCTGGAGTAATTTGGAATAAATGGGTAACAGTACTTGGATCAAGAAGCTTATCCTTTTATATTATTATGGGAATAAATGTAATGAAATTAATATAATAAATTTGTTTACAAATCTCAAAATATTAACACTGTTAATTATACTTACTGGAACCTTCTTTTGTGTACAAACAACAGCTGAATCCTTACCTCTAATACCAACAGAGGTTATACCAGCATTTGAAATGGCCTTGAAAGTATATTCTAGTAAAAATAATATGAAAATGTTTTATTTCAGTATCAATATTGGTGTATTTCATCTCTTTAAAATTTACTTTTAATTAAAAATATTGATTTTAAAGGAATAAATAAAACTTACCAACTTGGTAAAGACGACCTTCTGGTGAGAAGATGGTAATATGTCTATCATAACCAGCACTACTTCCTCTACTCATTTTTAAATATTACTGTTGTTTTTATGTATTTAATAAAGAAAAGAAAAGAAAAAAAAAAGATTAATTAATACCACCTTTTTAACTATGTAATGATTTCATATTTTAAATTTTTCTCTAATTCTTTTATAAACTATAAATAAAATTTTTTATTTTAAATTGTATGATATTATAAAATAAGTAGAATGCGTATATTTTTTATATTTTAAACGAAATATAGAAAAACAAAAGTATTGTTAAATTAAATTATATGAATTCTTTATTTCATTTATCATCCATTTTAAGAATTTATGTTATTTAAAAATTATATTTTATTAATTACTATCATTATATATTATGTATTATTTATTATAAATACAGAAAATTAAAATGATAACAATATTATTATTTTAAAAATTTAGTTGTTGTTGTTGTTTTTAAACTTTTTTTTTTTTTTTTCTTATTAAAAACAATGTTTTTATTATTAAATTTATTATTTAAATTAATTTCATAATTTAAATAGTAATACAAGTTTATAATGTTTTTATAAAATTGATGAAAATTTCCTTTATAGATATATAATTATGCATAAGTTATATTTTTTATTGAATATGGAATGGTTGTTAAATGTGTTATTAATGATCAACAAAAATTATGTTTGAATTTCAAAGTTATTATGGTTATAAATGTAGCATAGATCAATATACTTTAATATAATTCAAATATACTCCAATTGTAATTTTAACCAAAAAATAGTTTTCTTTCAATATTATTATTATATATATTTTATATTATATTTCAATATGCAGTTGCTTATATTTACTTTTTAACTTTTTTTTTACAATTTTTTGTTGGTTTGTTAAAGAATTTATCGATGTTTATTTAAATTATAAAAAAAAAATATAAAATTTTTTTAAAGAAAAATAAACTATTTTTAATAATTCTTTAAAATGAAAATATTTAATAATAAAAAAAAATAAATTTTATTTAATAAAAAATATTATAAAATTTTCAAATTTAATTAAAAAATTTATAATTAATAAGTAGGATATGTTTGAATTTTAATTAATTGATCTTTATTAATAAAAGATTTTTAAATATAACACATGATGTATAGATGATGCTTACATAAATATATGTTATGTATGAATAAATTGTTTTGTTTTCTTTTTATTTAGATAAAAAATTATGTCTAATTAATTTTTATTTACAATTACTTTAATATTTCCAAAAATAAATAATAATTTGTAAAAACATAGATTATTATTTTATAAAAAGAACTAATGGTATAAATAGTAATTTATTATATTTACTATTAATCTAAATTAATAATGTTTTTATTTATTTTTCTTTCCTTTTTTTGTAATATAAATTAATAATTCGATTTATTTTTATTTTTTATTTTTTATATCAGAATTTATCTTGTTTAATAATTCTTTAATAATACTCTTTTTACTTGCATTTGAGTTTTCTGAAAAAGACAATATCGAATTGTTGCTTGAAGAAAGTGAATTATTTTGGTTGTTGTTTGATTGCTTATTAGAAGAACTATCAAGCATATTCATATAATTATTGGATGAAGAAACATTATTTGTTATATAATAGTTATTAAACATTCCACTCCTGGTATTATCATCTTTTTTATTAAATGCAATGTTTGGAGATACAAACGATATATGCTCATAAGATAATGATTTATCAGTATTATGAATATTTATATCCTTGGTTTGTATATTATCAATATTTTTAAATGGAGATGCTAAATAATTGTTTTTTAAAATTTCATTGTCACAATGATTGAAAAATTCATTGATGCTAGTAAATGAAGCATCTTTTAAATCATTATTTTCTTTATTTTCTACAAAACTTTTTATACCATCAATAATGGTTTGATCATTTCTAATATGATTTTGTGAAAAAATTTCTTCACTAGCATTTTGAGGTAAACGATATTGGTTTTGATTAGAATAACAGGAATTTGAATTAGTATAATTATTATGGTTTTTTTTATTATTACGATTAAATATCATTCTATTATCGGAAAACAATTCATATTTGAATTCTTCATCATCATTTTCTAAAGTAAAAACTTCATTGGAATTTAAACTGAAATTTAAATTAATATCACTAATAGAATGTGAATTTTTATAACTATTTTGATAATTATTGTTATCATTATCTGCAACTATTCTTTTATTACTATAATTGTTGTTAGTATCAAAATCTCCATTTATTTCACTAATATTATTGTAAATCGTTGTTGAATTATTTAATTTATTACAATTAGAAAGTTGAATATCATCTTCTTTTTCTGTTATCCTAGAATGGTCTATAAAGGTTTCTTCTTTATTATAGTTATTACTATCAAATATGTTATTAAATGAGTTATATCCAAAATCTTCAATAATTTTATTGACATCTTTTTCATACCTATTGCCAATAGCTTTACAAAGTTTTGATGAAATTGAATAATCATAATTTTTTTCTGAAATAATAGATTTAGGACTATGGAACTTTTTATATTTAGTTTCATTTGTTTCTTCCAATGTATTGATTGTGTCTTCATTATTTTTTATATTGTCAAGAGAACTGATATAGTTAAGATTGTAATTATCATGATCACTTTCATCAATTCTAGATTTCCCTTTAATATTAATTTTTATTTCATCTAAAGTCTTTTTAATATCATCAAGTTTTTCAATTCTACTTTTATTTGTTTCAAATTCATCATTTTGATATATAGTTGTAATATTTACATCATTACTGCAATTTATGTTGCTTTGATTTTTATTAATTTGCATTGAAGACGATGGTGTATCTTGTGTATATTGGATAGAGTTGGTTAAATTGGTATTTTTGCTTAAATAAGAAGAATCAGATTCAGATTTTTCTTTGGTAATATCCAAACCCTTCATTGTTTTTAAATTAAATTCATCTTTTTTTTCATTTAAATTATCTATTATTGCTTTATTTAAGTGAGGATTATTTAATGTCAAATTACTTGAATTAACATTACAATTACAATTGTTGCTATTACTTTCTTCATCCTTATTGTGTGTATAGTAATCATCATTTTCATTACCATCATTAATATTAATATCAACATTATTTTTATTATTATTATTTTTATTATTATTATTATTATCATTAATATTAATATTATTAGTATTATCAATATTATTGTTGTTGTTGCTATTGTTGTTGTTAATATTATTATTATTATTATTATTAATAGAATTATTATTATTGTTGTTATTGTAATTAATATTATTATTATCATTAATATTAATATTATTAGTATTATTACTGTTGTTATTGTTGTCGTTGTTAATATTATTAATATTATTAACAGAATTAGTATTATTATTGTCGTTGTTATTATTGTCGTTGTTAATATTATTAGTATTATAAATAGAATTATTATTATTGTTGTTGTTATTGTTGTTGTTAATATTATTAGTATTATTAATAGAATTATTATTATTATTATTATTACTGTTGCTGTTATTATTGTTGTTGTTAATATTATTAGTATTATTAATAGAATTATTATTATTATTATTATTATTACTGTTGCTGTTATTATTGTTGTTGTTAATATTATTAGTATTATTAATAGAATTATTATTATTATTATTATTATTATTATTATTATTATTATTATTATTATTATTATTATTATTATTATTATTATTATTATTATTATTATTATTATTATTATTATTATTATTAGCACTATTAGTAAAAGTAGTAGCAACATTAGAAACATTATCTATGTTTATATTAGTATTTTCCATATTGCAAATATCACTATTAGTCATATTTAATTCTATATTTTCATTTTCTTCTGTTTCTCTACTATTTAATTTCGAATTCGAATTACTTAATAATATCGTTGAAGAAAAGGTATTATTTTGATTAAAAGTATCAGAATTTTCTTTATCTTCAATTTCATCAGTCAATGATTCAGTGATACTAAATTTATCCTCAGAATCTTCAATAGAGCATAGTTCTTCATTGTTGTTATGTTTTTCATTATTTTTTAGGTACCTTTTAAATATTTATTATTCATATTATCTAATTAATAGATTTTTTTTAAATATATATTTATACATATTATAAAACATACAATATAATATCGTCACATTTTTGTTTATATGATAATTGTCTTACTGAGAATAATAGTTCTAAGGTATCATCTTCATCAATGAAACCATCATTTCTCTAATAATGATATCAATATTTAAAACTGTTAAAATATATATAATAATAATATATATTGATTTTATAATTCATTTTAAAAAAAAAAAAAAAAAGCATTATATTTACCAATGAATCAAGATTATTAAATTTTTCATAACCCCAACAATCTGATTCTTTAAACTGTGATGTATATTTTCTTATAATATTATTATTTTTTCCATCTTTTCTCTTATTAATCTTTTTTTTCGATAATTTTAGTATTATATTATAATTAAAAAAAATAATAATTACAAATGTAATCTCTTTATAATACTATTTTTATTATTCTTTATTTAATAACTAACCAATTCAATTTTATATTGGTAATCAGATACTTCTGTTGATCCTTGTATCATTTCAATAAATACTGATAAATATTTTCCTTTTGCTCTTCCATTACCTATATAGTTAATTGTAATTAAATTTATAATGTTAGATTAATAAATTTAAATTAAATTATTACTTTTAATTATTTACCATTTGGATAAACTTTAAATCTCCATTTAACAAACGATAAAAATACCTCATCAGAATATACAATGTTTTTTATTTTTTGAACCTGAGTAAAATTTTTAATTGTAAATATACTTGATTCAAATTCTGGTATTAAATTATTATTAAATTCTATCGATATAGGTTCATATAAATTATAATTAAAATTTTGTGGATGTTTCTTTTTAATTTTATAGTATAATAAATAATATTATAAGTATATAATATGTTGAAATAATATATATAAGTATTTTACATTAAAATTAGCATATTTATATATATTGTTATTTAATTTTAAAAAAATATAAAAATTGATTTTTATATAAAAATATTATCTTTTGATTGTTTATATTTATAATTTAAAATAAAAAAAGTTATATAAAACTTTAAGTTACTTTTAATTGGGTATTAATAATATTCTCACTATTTTGATAAAAATCATAAGAATTTGATTTTTTAATTTCATGATGAACTTGTTCAATAGAAGTATTAACATTTTTAATTTCAGTAATAATTTTGTTTTTATTTTCTACATTTTATATTATTTATAATTGATTAATAAAATTAATGTTGTTAATCATTAATATTTTTTATAGATAGAAAAAAATTTAAAATAATAATTCATAATTTATTACCTTTAAATTTTTCAATTTTACTTAACATTTGTAAATCAAGTTGTTGTTTCGCTTCTTGAACTATACTATCCATTAATAATTCAATCTATAATAATATTTTGTTTATTATATATTTAATAATTTATTAAAATTAAAATTATTGAAAATTCTAAAAATACATCACGAATACTTACTTCATATTTCGATTTTTTAGTAAATTCAATTTGTTTATTTGTACATTCTAATAAGTCTTCCAAAGAGTGTAAATGCTTATTAAGATAATCATTATGTTTTCCAATTTTAATTCTTAATGAATCACAAACATCAGACAAATGAATAAAGCTATGTCCCTTATGCTATATATATACATATATATTATATTTTAATATTTTGAATTATGATTAAATTTTGTACATCAATTTCTTTTCTTCATTTTAATATAGTATATTAAATATGTAATTTAAAGAAGAAGAAAAAAAAACAATTATTGATTATACCTTATCAAATAGTGCGCAGTCGGAACAAATAGGAATTTTACATGTTGAGCATATATAATTTATTGTTGCATTATGATATGGACATAAAGATTTTTCTTTTTTCTTCTTTTTTTCATTTAATATTGTTTTTATATACTTTTTATAGGCAATAATGCAATATATAGAAATTCAAATTTTATAATTCATTAAAACTTTTTCTTTATACTAAAAAAAAAAAAATTATAAACATACAGTTTTCCATTCGTCTATAAATCTACACGGTACTAAATCTTCAATCATTAACCTTGCTCTACAATGTGGGCACTCTTTTTTATTTTCAATAATCCATTTCTTTTGAATAAATGATTTTAAATAAAGTAATAGGTATATTAAAATATAATATATAGCATTAAAAATCAAAATTTGAATATTTTATAATTTTATACAGAAATTTTATTAATTCGTTAATTCTTTTTTATCATATTTTACCTTAATACATCTTTCACAACATAGTTTTGAACACTTTGGACATAAAACGGGTTTTTTTAATAAACCTAAACATATGAAGCAAGTAAAAACATCTTCATATTGAGATGATGAATTCGATGAAGAGCATGAATCATTATCATCAAAATATGTATTTGACATATTATTTAAACAATTAAAATAATTTTATTGTTATTGATAAATTATAAGCAATACAATTAAATATTAAGAATAATGAATTATTCTTAATATTTAAACATAAAATAGTTATATTAAAAAGAACAAAAAAAAAAAAAAGTAAAAAAAATAAAAGAATTATGAAAAGAAAATAATATTAAATTATAACAATTGTTTTATTTTTAACTATTAAATTTTAAGTCATATATAAAGTATAAATTTTACACTAATTATGTAATAAATAATAAAACAAATAAATGATAATATAATTATATATTGTTATATGTAAAGTTTTTGAATTTAATAATGATAAAACCTTAACTTTAATATTCATTCATCAAAAGATTTACAAAGTTTTGTTTTTAGTTTTTGTTTTGTTTAATAAAAAAAAGTAAAAATAATATTAAAACTAAAATATACAATGAAAATATTTAATATAATTTAAAGTTTATTAACATTTAAATTTTTTTAAAGGTATAAAATTTAAAAATTTGTGATTTAATATATATACATTAATAGATAGAAATTTGGAAATACATAAAAATGATTAAGGCTAATTAATTAAAACTATAATTTATTATATTTTTAAAAAATGGTTGTTACTTAAGGTGCTAAAAGGTTATAAATAAATAGGGTTAAGTATATAATTAAATAATTAAGCACATAAAAAATTAAATATTAAATTCAATACATAGAAATAAAAAAAAAAAGGATTTATATTTTTTTGAGTTTATACATTTAATTAAATCAGGTTTATAAGAAAAAAAAATGGATTTCTTCTTAATATAAAATAAATAGAATGCTTAAAAACAATATTATTAAATAATTAAAAAATATTTTTAATAGTAGCTTAACACTATATATATTGCACAATAATTTATTTTTATATATTTTATTTCTATTTTAATTTTTATTTAATAAAATTAAAAATACAAAAAATTAATTATATTAAAAAAAAATGAAACATAAATTAATAAAAGAAAATTGCATTAGTGGGTGGAGAGGATGAAAGACTTCTAATTCTTTTCATTTCTCGATGATAATTCCTTGTGAGTTATTTTATCATCATCATTCAATTCTATATCAGAATTTCTTTTTTACTTTATTCCTTTAACATTGGTGCTATCAATAACAGTTAGTCTAATCTGAATCTAGAGAACATACACAAAATGATTATTGTGTATAAGTGTTCAATAACTTTTCATGAACAATCAACAATAAATTAATAAAAATATTATTATTATCTACAAAATGAATTATTGGTTTCTAAATTTGTCAAATTTTGAGTATGATAATACCAGTGAGTAAAACTAGGAACTCTATTAATATTAACACAATAAGTACAAATATTGCGGCAGGTCTTACCATAAGATTATTTTTAATAAGATTCTTTATATCAATTTAAATCCATATTTAATATGACTAATTCAAAAAAAAAAAAAAAAAAAAATCCAAGTGTGAATATTTTATCTTTCAGATTTTAAGAATTCCCATTAGTTTGAAAAAGGTATTTCCTTAATAATGTTTACTCCTTTATTGATTTTTTTTTCTGCTGCTAACATGACTTTTTAATACTGTAATACTGTAATACTATTAACTAAATGGGTAATAATATAATAATACATTCACACAAAAGTTAACTAATAGAGATATAAACCAGTTCTTTAAACATGTATATAGTTGTATTTGGTATGTTGTTTTAGTGTTGGTTTTATTAGATTCAAAGAGTAGTGCGTAATAAGGAATTGTACTAAAAATAAGCAAAACTATATACACATTTTTGAGGTAGATAGGTACACTATAATTACTTAAAGTCAAAAGAATGTGTTAACTACAAAATTAATTTTACTATTCCTTTTCGAGATGTCCAATTTTAATTCTAAAGATTTATTAAATAATATTTCAAGATAAGCATATTAATTGGTTTTTTGTAGATAATGAATACAAAAATATAAGATTGAAGTAACATCAGGTATGATAGTGTGGTGTCCACTAAACTCTCCCATGAGTTCATAATGTTTTCATTCGAATTTGAGGAAATACTAACATTGAACCCTTTGTACGAAACATTGAGAATGTTCCTTTGCCATATCGGTACGACGTCGGCGCTCTTGATTACGTTAGGTGTCTTACTAAACCTATCAAAAAGTAGCTTCATAGAGCTACTAATGATAGGGATTGTTTTAGTAAGAAAAGCTGCGAGACCCTCTACATATGGAACATGAGACCCCGATGAACTGTAAAGCTGTTCATTCAAATGACTTTGTTCCGCCTTATCGATTTGTAGCTCATCATAAGCTAAAGTTCCACCAAGAAGGAACGTAAAAATATAGTTATAAATTGTTTTTCTTACTTCCATTTCAGGGAGTAAGTATGTGATGAATTGATTCTTATATTTATTGTAAAAAAGGGTAAAAAGATCGTCAAGAAAGCTAAGTGAAGAAGCTCTGTATTCAGAGAATGCAGAACATTCTAATATCCAATGGTAAAAAGATTGTTCGTCATATCCGTAACATGGACAGACACGAGGGCAGTCAGGTGTAACTCTATTACTGGCAATAGCAATTCGGGTAGTGTATTCAAAACCGCATCGAATACGAATAATCCAGATAATTCCTAAATTTAAGTGAGGTTTATTGAGACCGATATGCATTAGGTGATTTGAATTAAAGAATTTGTTGTTAGTATATCTGATGACTTTACTTCCATTATTTAGGCTACTATTATTCCAATAATATTCTCTAATATCTTTAGTACTTTTAATATTTATTTTCATAAGCTTCTTATGAAGTGAACAAGATTCTTTGGCCCAAGAGTAATGAGACATGGGAAGAATAGATCGGACGAGGTCTTTAATAATACAATTTGATTTTCTCCATTTAACAAAGCATTTCACTTGTTGTGCAGCATAAATACCTGAAATGATAGGAATCTTCATATCTCTTGTAAGAGCATACAGACTAATAAATGAATTTCGTTCAAAAACAAAATCATTGTTATTCAGACTTTTATTGTGAAAGCTATTGACGCTCCAAAGAACAGCAGTATTGATAAGAGATTGGACTCTTCTAGTTCTATTTTTGTTGGAACCAAGTAAAGGAGCATAATAAGAGACTTTGCTTAAAATATAGGAATGAATTACTATATTTTTAAGCCAATAGGAACACAATTGTTAGTGAGGAAGCTCTTAAAAGAGAATAAAGATTTCTGAACTTTTTTGTACATATTAGACAGAATAGGAGTCAGAGAAAAATCTTTGTCGAATGGGATTCCAAGATAAGTATAGCAAGAAACCTTTGGAATCGAGTACATACCGATGTAAAATGTTAGGTCTACATAACTAGGGGATCTATTATATGATAGATCCCCTAGTTATAAAATTATGAGAAAGAGCATACTTTGAAATTCTATCAGTTACAATTTTTGAAATGCTTTTAAGACCTACATTGATAAGAGAAATACCACGATAATTATTACAATCTTAAAGATCGCCTTTCTTTGGAATAGAAACAATGGAAGCAGAGTTCCATTTCAAAGGAAAGGATCCATTCCAGATTTTATTAAAAATTAATTTAAGACAATTTCCAGCAGACTTATGTTCTTTTTCCAGTTCTTTGTTACAAAAGAAAGCTTTGAAGAATTCAATTGGGATACCATCGGGACCTGGAGCCTTATTATTCGTCATTTGATAGAACAATATTCTAATTTCCTCAATAGAAATGGAATTATTAATAACCTATACTATTTGATTGATATGATTGAATTGGAATGCTCTTTCCCAGTAACCCCGATTTAAGCTATGATTTGTAACATCAGATGTAAGATTTTTTACATAACACGATGAACTAAAAACTCTTTTAAAAGTTTTTTTTTTTTTTTTTTTAACGGCATCAAATATTTTAAACTTTATTATTAATTTAATTAAAATTATAATACATGTAATAAAAAATTAAAAATAAAAATAAAAATAAAAAAAATATGTTTAAATAAACACAAATGAATAAAAATTGGGTATAATGTATTCTAGTAATTTTAATTAAAGTAAGAAAGCCACTATTATACTAAAGTATAATAATTGTATTTGACTTCCAATCTTTTAAAAGTTTATCATTGAAAATTGAATTTTTTTTTTTTTTTTTTTTAACGGCATCAAATATTTTAAACTTTATTATTAATTTAATTAAAATTATAATACATGTAATAAAAAATTAAAAATAAATAAAAATAAAAAAAAATATGTTTAAATAAACACAAATGAATAAAAATTGGGTATAATGTATTCTAGTAATTTTAATTAAAGTAAGAAAGCCACTATCATACTAAAGTATAATAATTGTATTTGACTTCCAATGGGACACCGAGCCATTTTTTTTTTTTTTTTTTTTTTTTTTTTTTTTAACGGCATCAAATATTTTAAACTTTATTATTAATTTAATTAAAATTATAATACATGTAATAAAAAATTAAAAAATAAAAATAAAAATAAAAAAAAATATGTTTAAATAAACACAAATGAATAAAAATTGGGTATAATGTATTCTAGTAATTTTAA
Source organism: Piromyces finnis (assembly GCA_002104945.1). Lineage (NCBI taxonomy): Eukaryota > Fungi > Neocallimastigomycota > Neocallimastigomycetes > Neocallimastigales > Neocallimastigaceae > Piromyces > Piromyces finnis. Next base: position 43,095 of record MCFH01000070.1, on the reverse strand, counting down.
TTAAAGTAAGAAAGCCACTATCATACTAAAGTATAATAATTGTATTTGACTTCCAATGGGACACCGAGCCAAAGATCAAAATTTTATCATGGGACAAAATTATGATCTCCATTGGTTGCGCTGGCCCTCCTGGCCTGTCTTACTGTTTCTTCAGCATTGACGCTCTTGGATGTTGCTTCAAACCTTTTGAACATTGACCATTGAAAATTGAATAGCTCTCTTTAAGGTCAAAAAAAGTTATATAGATAAATTTCCTTTAAATTTTCTTCAATAACTTTCTCTAATATTCATTTAGAAAAATAAAAAACAAAATTTGGTATTCATTATATTGAAGTAACCTTTATCTATAAATTATTAATTAACCAATTTTATCTTAAATAAACAACAACACTATATTTTTAAATAAAACATTTTAATATAAATGTTCATTTTTTATTATGAAATTTAAATGCTTTATTAGAAATTTCACGTTTATTCGTGAAACTAATTATTTTTTTTTTAAAATTTTAACATTTTTCTTACATTATATTATATTATCTCCTTTTTTTTCTATAAAATAATTATTTGTACTAATGTATTATTGTTTTTTCTTATTTTTTTTTTTTTTACATTTCCTTTTTACATAAATATTGTTTAAATAATCATTAACATTTATTTAATACATTTAGTGAGAGTACTTGGCTAAATCAATCTTAGATGGGTCGAAACCTGGCATTGGGAAGGAACGAGCGAAAGCTTCAACTTCCTTTTGTAAAGCCTTAACTTCTTCATCTTGAGCACAAGCGGCAACGAAGTCAACAAGCTTCTTACCAGTCTTTTCTTGAATTCTTAAAGCGATCTTAGTAGCACGGTTTAAGTAATCAGCAATTTGTTCGAAATCAGCTTCCTTAAGAGAACGAGAAGTTAAAGCAGCAGCACCAACTCTGCAACCACCTGGAACAGCAGCACTACGGTCACCGTGAACAGCGTTCTTGTTTAAGGTAATGTTAACGAAATCACAAATCTTTTCCATCTTACTACCAGTTAAACCATTTGGTCTTAAATCCCAAAGAATAAGATGGTTATCAGTACCATCAGTAACAATCTTGTAACCGTAAGACTTAAGCTTAGCAGCCATAGCAGCACAGTTCTTACGGATTTGTTGAGCGTATTGCTTCCATTCTGGAGAAGCAGCATGCTTTAAAGCAACAGCAATACCAGCAATAGTGTTGTTGTGTGGACCACCTTGGGCACCTGGGAAAACGGAAGCATTAACGGCAGCTTCTAATTTATCATTTCTTGGACTAGTTCTAGAGAAGAAGATAAGACCAGCACGTGGACCACGAAGAGTCTTGTGAGTAGTAGTAGTAACAATATCACAGTATTCGAATGGGTTGGCAGCTTCCTTACCAGCAACAAGACCACTAATGTGAGCAATATCAGCCATTAAGTAAGAGTTGTTGATATCAGCAATCTTTCTTAATCTAGCGTAATCAAATTCACGTGGATAAGCACTAGCACCACAAATAATTAACTTTGGACGGAAAAGAGCAACATTTTCTTCTAATTTATCGTAGTCAATGTAACCAGTAGCTGGGTCAACACGGTATGGCATAGAATCCCAGACAACAGCAGAAGAAGTAATCTTCTTCTTTGGAGTAGCATAACCGTGAGATAAGTGACCACCAGATGGAAGGTCAAGACCCATAAGTCTTTCGTGTGGTTCTAAGACTGACATAACAGCAGCGAAGTTAGCAGTAGAACCAGAGTATGGTTGAACGTTAACACCCCACTTAGTTGGATCTAAATCGAAAGCCTTTAAGGCACGTTCTTGACATAATCTTTCTAAAATATCAATGTATTCATTACCACCATAGTAACGAGCACCTGGAAGACCTTCAGAATATTTGTTAGTTAAGGCAGAACCATTAGCTTCCATAACAGCTTGAGAAGTAAAGTTCTTTAATTTTAATTTTATATACATATTAATAAATTTATTTTTATTTATTAATTAATTTATTTAAAAATTATATTAACTCATTATACATACTTCAGAAGCAATTAATTCTGTTATTTTAAATTGAAATTATTATATATTTGTTTACATATTAATTCGATATTCTTCATTTTAGAAATTATTATTTTTTATTAATTATCCTTACCTAAACAACTCCATTGTCTAATCTTTTCTTGTTCAATGATGTCGTAGATTTCTGGATCTTCTTCCTTAAGTGGAACGTTTAAACAAGTGTTCTGTTATAACAAATAATTAATATAAATCAATAAATTATTAATATTCATTATTAATACTTTTTCAATTTCAAAAAAATTTAGCAACTCATTTTCATTCTTTTTATTTTCATTATTTTTATTTTCATTCTTTATTTAGAATAATATGTCTTATATCTTATTTTTAATAATTATTAAAACATCTTAATTCAATTCTTTTTAACTATTTACCCAAGCATCAACAGACTTAGTAGCCATCTTATTTTACTAAAAAAAATTAAATATACTAATTTTTTTATAAAAAAGGTAGTAAATTTAAAAAAAAAAAAAAAAAAAAAAAAATATTATATCTAATATGAAAATATAATAATATATCTATTATAATATAATATTATTATATTATAATAAATAGTACATATCCAATCACATATTAAAATATTAGCCAATCAGAAAGATGAAATATTTTTATTAATCGATTGGATAGTATTATTCACAATTGAAATTTTAATTGTTTTATTTATAACCAAACAATTTGTTTATATGCTTATAACAAAAATAAAATAGAAAGACTTTTGATTTGATAAGTATTTTACACATGAAGAAAGTATCATGGTTTTTTAATAATATAATATGAATATGAATATTAATAAAACCAGAAATGATTATATCACTATTTATATTTAGTATTTATAAAGTTAAAAAAAATTTCATATTTAACATGATTTTTAAACAATTCAAATTAAACTTTTTTTTATTAATTGTTTATTCCACCACCATCTTTATGGATTTTGTGTAACATTTTTAATTTTATAAAATTTTATAATTAATTATTCCGCATTAATTGTAATCCTAATCATTTAATTAAAAACTATTTATTACATCTTATCCATAAAAAACTAAATGATTAGGATTACAATTAATGTGGAGTAATATATTATGATGAACATTTATAAGTAGTTTTTTTAAAAAAAAAAAAAAAGTATTATTGTACTAAAGCAGTAATAAACTGTACTATGATCTTTTATTGATTTTTTCTTGTGCTTTATATTTAATTATTTATAATATTTAAATTTTAATTATTTTTTACTAAAAAAATATTTTTTGATTTAAAAAGGTTTTTAAAATGTATCATATATAATTTTTATGTATTTTAAATTTCATATTAATAGTATTAAAGTTTTAAATAATAAAATAACTATTTATTAATATTTAATTAGTAAAAATAGCAATAACAAAATAAAAACAATAAGATTTCAAAATTTTTAGTTATTAAAAAATAAACTTTATTAATTTTATTTATATATTATAAATACACTTCAAAATTTTAAAACTTTTAAGCTTATATGATATTGAAATCATTTCATTAATAAAAAATCTTTATTTTTTTTAAATAGTAATAGTAATAATATTTTATATATTTAAAATTATTTAGATATAAAAAATTAAAATAAACAAAAACAATACTGTTTTATCTTTGTTTTTTTATTAGTTTTATCTTTGTTTTTTTTATTAGTTTTATCTTTGTTTTTTTTATGTTAAATTTATAGATAGCTATTAATAACTACATCTTTCTCATCCCTTATTTCCCTTTATATATTCATTTATTTCATAATTAAAAAAGGTTATAAATATACATTTATAATTATACCAATAGTTTATTTATTAAAAATGAAAGAAAATATAATATTGAGAGTATTCTCATTAGTACTAATAACAGTGCTAGGATGTGTACTTGGTGATGGCACAGCAAAAGTTGAAATTGTTTGTAATGGAGTAAAAGTTAATAAGGAAATAGATGACTTTTTTTCAACAACAAATTTAAATAGTAACTACAATACAGTAAATGATAATTGTGTAATTACTATTGGTGAAGGAACTATTTTTTATCCAGCAACAAGTACTGATAGAATAAAAAAGAATACACCTAATTTCTCTATAATGAATGTCATGGGTCATTTTAAAGTTATAGGTCAGGGAACAAATAAAACCTTTTTTGAGTGCCCAGATAATAATAAAAAAACTATTTTTAATATAAAAGGATGCTCAGGCTTAATTGAATTCGAAAATTTATCGTTTAGAAATTGTGATGTAAAAAGTACTACTACTTCTGCTATTAAAGTAAAAATTTTAGTCTCATTTTAATATAAAAATAATTACAATACTTGTTAATATTAAAAATTGCAATATTCACATAATCAATAGGTAGAATCAACAAAAATAAACTTTACTAGTTGTGATTTCTTTAATATGAAAATTCGTAAATATTATTAATAATTAAATTAATATTTTAACATTATAATAAGCTAAATTGTTATTTTAAATTAATATATATTTACTTAGTATACTAATGTTATTGTTAATAAATGAATTATTTATATATCGTTATATCAATATATATAGCTGCCATTACTGCAGCCACACAAACTTATATTAAATTTGAAAATACATACTTTCATGATATTATTTATGATTCATTTAATATTACAAACAATGGTCAGCTTGATAAGGGTATTGTAAATATTGAAGGCAATTGTAATGTAAATATCAATAATTCAAGATTTTATGGATGTCCTAAGGATAATGAATGTAAAAATTATAATTTATATATTGATTCTGGTGAAGATATCAATATAAATAATACTGAATTTAAAGATGCTGCTGGGGGAATGTATATTTATAATGTACATAAATGTAATATTATGAATAGTATATTTCGTGATCATGATATGGCATTAAATGATAAAGAGACATCAAAATATAAAGAATATGGTCATAATCCTGGAGCTATGTATGGTGGTGCCATTTATGTTAGTAATGCAAGAGAATTTTCTGTAGAAAATACTTTATTTAAAAATAATGCAGTTAATGAACAAGGTATATATTATTTTATCTTATTATATATTATATTATAGTATTTAATTAACTTTTAAGAATACATAAGATTAATTTATTTTATTTCAATTAAAATAATATAAATACATAAATAATTGAAAAAAGGTGGTGCTATATATATGTCTTTATATTTCGAATATCCATTAGTTAATTTCAAAAATGTTACATTAGAAAATAATTTTAGTTACAGTGAAGGACGTGATATATTTGGTATTTAACTTACTAATTTATTAATAATTAACTAACCATAAAAATAAATAACCGATCACTAATAATAAAAATAAAACTTTTATAGTTAATGGAGAAAATGTAAAGGTAGTTTTAAATGATATCAAGCTTACTGGTGGAAGAGATCCAAGATGGACAGAAGATATTGTAATAAAATAAAATATATAATATTATATATATTTATAGTATTTAACTTATTAATATTAGACTTTTAATATATTCATTATTAAATAATTCCTTTTAATATTAAATTATTAATCTTCTTACTGTTATAAATAATTAGAAACCAAGGTAATACGGGTTTTATATTTTATTAAAAGATTGGAATCAAACGAAATTATATAATAACTATTTATTATATAAATATTTTTAGTTTTATGTTTTTAAGTAAGATTGAAGTAAATTTCACTGATGTGAATGTTAAAGATTTTTATTCCAATGGTACTATTATTAATATTGAACAAGCTACTGGTTCAAGCATTGAAAACTTTATAATTGAAGATTCAGTATTTGATGGTATTCTTGAATCTCAATGTAGTAAGTAGTCAGTGAAAATAATATAACAAATAATAACATAATTAGCTTTAATAAATAAATATTCATTAACAAATATTATATATAAATTAATAGATATAAATATTAATAACTTAAAAATTAAAAATTCTATTAGTCAAGGTGGATATGCTGATAAAAAATCATTGGTAATTACAAATAATTGAATATATTTACTAAAGTAATATTATATTAACAATTTTTAATTCATCATATATATATATATTTTTAATTGTATTAGCCTGCATTCAATATTAAAATGAATACAGTTCAAATAAGTAATAGTGAATTCCAAGATTTTTCTTGTAAATCTACAGGTAATTAACAATAAATTTAATATTTGAATTTTTTTTATTGGAATAGTTATAGAAACTGAAAATTCATTCTATAATAAATGTTTAAATTATAGTTTTTAATGTACAGTCATATGGTGAATTGAAGTTATATAATACAAAATTTAAGGTATAAATCGTATAATTAACTGAAATAGTCTATTTTAAGGATTAATGAATAATGAATATAAATATATATTATGTATAATAATGAATAGGATCTATACGCGAAAGAAACAATTATAACTCGTTCTTATATTGGTGCGTTAAGTCAAGATCCTACACCATTAATTATAGATAATTGTTCATTTAATGGTATCAGTAGTTCTTCCAGTAAGTAGTAATAATTATAATAAAATAATTTTATACTATACTATAAACATTATTTTTTTAAAGTAAATTAATAAACTGGAAAATTAATCAATGATAGGTATGTTAAATTTGGAAACTGGTGCTTGGTGTAAGATTACTGACTCAACTTTTGAAAATATTGGTTTCTGTCCTAAAGATAAAGAAGTTAAGAATTGTGAAGGAACTGATACTGGTTCATTTGCTTCATTAATTCATACTGCTGCTTTAGAGATAAATAATAGTCAAATTTCTAATAGTAGAGCTAATAATGGTGGTTTATTCTTTATCAAGCATGAGCCTCAATTATATTTGAACAATGTTTTAGTAAGTAAATCTGTCGCTACTGAATATGGTGGCGTTTTTTGGTTTGGTGATTTTGGTGGAAAATTAGATATTAAAAAATGTTATTTTAAAAATTGTCAAGCAGAAAAAGGTGGTGTTTTAGCTATGTCAAGAAACTCTCATTTAGTTCGTGATGAAAGTTGGAAAACTGATTTTAGCATTTTATTTGATGATTGTAAATTTTTAAATAATTCAGCTGAATATGGTGGTGTATATTTCATTGGTGAAAATAGTAATCCACAGAAAGGTACTGTGTTTAGAAATAGTTTATTTGAAAATAACTATGCGGAAGCTGGTGGTATTGGTATTTGTATTAACGAAACTACTGTACCAATACTTGACAATTATGAGTCCATTAATAACAATGCTAAATACTATGCTGGTGAATTCGGTTATCAACCAAACCAAATTGATTTATTATCTGTTATTGCAGCTCATTCATCCTCAGATAATCCATTATATACAGTTACTGATAGTAAAAATTCAACTTATTATTTCCCAAGACAAACTAAAGTTGAATATGCTAAACATTTTAGTGTTGAATATGGAAATTTCACTAAAGTTGTTACAGTTAATGATGAAAAATTCCTTCTTATTCAAGATGGTATTGATAGTGATAACCTTCCAGAAGAATATGATGATAAACATATTATTAAGATTCCAATCGAAACAGTTGGTATTTATGACAAAACTGTTATTCCATATATTGAAGTAAGTTTATTTTTTAGATAGTATAATTCATAATGAAGTGACTAAAAAATTTATTATTTTATAATAGTTATTAGATAAAAGATCAACAATTAATGAATTTAAGGATATCAAATCAACTTCATCTCGTTGTATTCAATATATGTATGATACTGATATTATTGAAGATTATACCCCAGATAAGGCTGATGACTTTTTAAGTCAATTAACCTCTTCTAGTGTAATTTTTGGTGAAATTACTAATAGTGTTTATGGAAATTTAGGTGATAGTGAATCAACATATTACAGTGTTCCATTTAATGCAATTTCTGAAGAATCCCCACTTGCTAGAGCTGAATGGATCAAATATGTATCTTTATTTTATAACGAAGAAAAATTAGCTGATGATTTATTTAATATTCTCATTGAAGATTACAATGAATTAAAAGATGTAATTAAAAAAGAAAAAGATTCTAATTCTGATAAAAAAACTATTGCGTGGGTATCATACAATACAAGCAAAAATAAGTGGACCTATAAAACTTCCGATTTCTATCGTATTTTAACTGAAGATGCTGGTGCATCAATATTTACACCAACCACTAAAACTGGTGATTTCAGTGATATTGTAGATAATTCTGTTGATATTGTTATTGATATTTCAGACATTGGTGTTAATGAAGATAAAAGTACATTTATGTCTAATTCAAAAATTCTTAATTGTGATGAATTTAATTATTGTAAAAATAACAATATCTATAGATTTAAATCTAGTACTACCAACATCTATCCTAAAATACAGAAAAATGCTGTCTGGGATGAACATTTATTACCAATGGCTAATACTTTATTAATTGAATTACAATACATCTTATCTCCAGAAGCATTTAATAATGACAAAACAAATGTTTGGTATCATAGCAATTTCTTACGTAAAATTAATGAACAAGATATTGATGTTTTCCCTGATACTAATTGTTATGATATTAACTCATCCGTTATATTCGAAAGATATGCTACAACTGAAAATCTAGAAATTCAAACATTATCTGGTGATTGGATTCCTTACTCCTTTATGTTAGGTATTAAAACTTTCAATGGAACCAACTTCAAATCCAAGAATGATGAAAAAACAAACGAAGGTGCTCTTTTTATTACTGTTATTATTGTAGATAGAAACAATACTAGTGAATCTTCAAAGACTTCAACTATTTATGGTAAGAAGAGATGGAGATGTAACCTTGCCAATAGTACTTGTTCAATTCCTGCTAATGAATTCCAAGTTATTGGTGATAATGGTGAATACACACTTAATTTTACTATTATCGAAAATGAAAACTGGCAATTTGATACTTTAATTAATGCTTATGCTTCAATTGATATCAATATAAATCCATGTAATAGATCAAAATATAAAGATATTACCAATACTCTTTTAAAATCATGCTACGTTCCAGACTGTCCTGGTGGTTGTCTTCATGTTGGTAGTGAATGTGTTGATTTAAACGAATGTAAATGTGCTGAAAATTGGGAAGGTCCAAACTGTAATGATAGAGTGAAATTTGTGGTACCAAAATGGCTTCAATATATGTTCCTTATTATTGGTATTACAAGTGCAATTTTATGTTGTGTTCTTATTTTAATGCTTTACATCAGACGTAATCTTCAACATGTTCGTTCCTCTTCACCACTCTTTTTAATGATTATGACAGTTGGTGCTGTATGTAACAGTGGAACTATTATTTTAGAAAGTAGAAATGATTCAATTACTATTTGTATTTTACGAGAATGGTGTAAATATATTGGATTCTCATTAATGGTTGGTGCTTTAATTGTTAAGACAATTCGTATTTCTTTGATTTTCTCTGGTAAGAAAATTGGTGGTTCTCAATTAGCTGACAGACGTTTAATCGTATATTTATTCGGTATATTAATTCCATTTATTATTCTTCTTATTATTTGGACTACTGTTGATAAGGCGAAAATGGTTGAAGACACGCATGCAGAAAAAGAGTTCCAGAAATGTGATAGTCATACTACTTCAATTATTGGTGATGTATTTTTATTTGCAATTTTGTTCTGGGCTGTTCATGCTGCATATACTGCTCGTAATGCCCCATCAGCTTTCAATGAAACTAAGGCTATTGTATTATCTACATATGTATATTTCATTATTGAAGTTTTAGTTATTGTATTACAAAACTTGGGTTCATTCGATCCAACTGTTTCAATGACCATTAATTGCTTAGCTACTCTTGTTAGTACTTGGTGTTGTTTATTATTTATTTTAAAACCAAAGATGAAGAATGTTACTACTCAAATGACTCCTTCTCAATATTCTTCAACTTCACAAAGTCAAAGCGAAGCTTACAACTCAACTATTGGTTCTGCCTCTATGGGAACTACTTCAATTGGTGTCAAGAGTGGAAGGTTGTAGATTTAAATATTATCAAATAGACTATTTTTTTTATTCAATAAATATAGATTAGATATTTAATATATATGAGTATACATGTATGATTATTAATGTCTGAAATATTACATAAAATTTATAGTATTGTAGATGAACATTTTTTATTTGTATTTTATTAATTAATGTAAATAAACTTATATATTATAAATTATTCCATTTAATCATCATTTTATATATTATTTTTTTTTTTCTTTTGATAAATATTGTATTATAAACTTAAAATATAATAAAATAGATATTATTATAATTTATTATTTATTTTTAACTATAAGATGCTGGATTATTTGAATAATTCTTTTTCGTTACATTAAACATTTATTTTATTAGTAAATAGAATATTTTATATTGATTAATAATGATACTATAATTCACAGTGGAAATTATTCATTAAACTTTTATCGAAGCATGTATATTTTAAAGTTAATTTCTACATGTCATTCTTTTATATAAAAAATTCTAAAAATTAAGAAAACCTCTCCCCATGATCTCCCATAATTAATATTAGGAAATATTAATTAAAATTAAAACTGTCATAGGATATTAATAAAAAAGTTTATCAAAAAATAAAAAAAGCTTAAACATATTCAAGTATTTTTATTATTAAAAAATATTATTCTAACATTTATTATAAATCAATTTAAAATTTATTGAATAATAAAATTCACCAACATAAAAAATATTGAAACGAAAATAAAAATATTTTGAAAAGTTATGATATTAATTTTGAATAAAAAAACAATAATATATAATTAATATAATATTAAATTAATAGTGAATTTAAAATTTATTTTTACTATAAAAAAAAAAAAGATCACAAAATAAATTTTTTTCTTAGTATTTTTTTTTTTATAATTATTATAGAATATATAGAATATTAATACATTATTATTATTTTTTTTTTATTTTAACTTGAAAATATTAAAGTATTATTACATTTCATTTATATGCATTCAAAATAAAAAATACTATCTTCATTTAATATAAATTCTCATATTAAAAAATATTATTTAAATAATTTCCAATATTTCTATTAATTATATATCATTTATAATTTGTTTAAAAAACATTAATTCATTAATTATTATTGAATATTCATTATTCTTAAACTTAAATAAAAAATGTCATCCCTTTTATCACATAGTAGTATAGTCAATGGATTATATAAAAATAACTTATTAAATAAAACTTATTTCAATAAATTTTATCATGTTCTTAATTTAAAATCTAGTTGCTTCGATAATATTAATAATTCACTTTGTTTAAATACTCATGGAAAGTTATTTAGTAAGCTATCCCAAAGTTCATTTCTTTCAAATAATGAAAGAGGAAAAACAAAGAATCAAAATAGAGTTAATTTAAAATCTTCAACCTCAATAAAAAAAAATGACTTAAAAAATAGTACAGAATCTATGGTTTATAGACAAAATCAACAGCTACATCAAATTAGACAACAAATTCAACAACAACAACATATGCAAAAGCCTGCACTAGCTCGTAATGAAAATTCTGCAAAACAGAAAAATTCAATAAATATGTCAACCGTTACTCCTAATAGACCTATGAGATCGGCTAATGTATCATCTACACTACCAAATTCAAATAGATATTCAAATCAAAAATCATATAATATTAATCATATGTATGATCAAGATATAGATGGAAAAACAATGTTTCAACAACAAATATACAATAACACATCCTTTAATAATCCTAGAGAGGTAATAAAAAATTAAAATTATTAATTAAAAATAGTTTTTCAAATATTATGTTAATATTTTTAAAAATTTAAAATTTTTATTAATTCTTAATACACTATAGATAAGAGAGTATTTAGATAAATATGTCATTGGACAAAATAGATTAAAACAGACATTGTCTGTTGCATTATATAACCATTATATTAAAACAAATGAACTTTCAGATGATAGAGTTGATTTACAAGATGAAAGTAAATAATATTTTTATATACAAGTTTGAATTAATGATATTTTTTTTAAACATTTAATCATATATATATTTGTTTATTATATAAAAAGTAAAAGCAAGAATGGCAGCAAATATATGGCATCAAGATACCCCAACATACAACTCATCAATTAATCGAAGAAAAACTGATGAAGAATCTGTTGTACTTGATAAAAGCAATGTACTTTTAGTTGGTCCAACAGGTACTGGTAAAACATTAATATCTAAAACAATTGCTGAAATTTTGGATGTACCTTATTCAATTAATGATGCTACACCATTTACCCAAGCTGGATATGTTGGTGAAGATTCTGAAGTTTGTGTTGCTCGTCTGTTACAAGTGAATATTAAATTTCTATTACTAAATATGAAATTCAATACAATTTTTAAAAAAAAAAAAAATTCATAAATTTTTAATAAAATAAATATCAATTTCTTATGATACTATAAATAGAATTCAGATTATGATGTAGCAAGAGCTCAAAGAGGTATTATTTTTATTGATGAAATCGATAAAATCGCAAGACGTTCCGATTCAGTAAATTCCGGACAAAGAGATGTTTCAGGAGAAGGAGTTCAACAAGTAAGTATAATATATAATTATCCTTAATATTTAATAACAATTAAAGATATAGAGTGAAATATTTAAAAATAAATAAAAAAATATTTATATTATTAAAATATATAGGGTTTATTAAGATTACTTGAAGGAACTAATGTTACAATAACGGTAAAGAACAATCATAATAAGAGAGGACTTGTATCAGTACCACAACAAGAAACATATACTGTTAATACTTCAAATATATTGTTTATATGTTCCGGGGCTTTTGTTGGTTTGGACAAAATAATTATTGATAGATTAAGCAAAAGAAGAGTTAGTAGTGCTGTTATATATTTGATAATATCATTAAGATAAAAAAATAATTATTTAATTCAATTTTCTTTTATTAATAAAAAATATTTTAAAAAAAGTGTATTGGTTTTGATTCTGATGATTCATGTAATGAAATTGATGAAAAAGATGTACTAAAGAATCCATTGAATTATGTAGAACCTGAAGACTTAGTTAAATATGGATTGATACCAGAATTTGTTGGAAGATTACCTGTATTAGCTAATACCAACCAATTGAAGGTATTAGATTTAGTAGATATTCTTATAAAACCAAAAAATTCAATAGTTAAACAATACAAAGAAATATTTAAGAGAAATGGAGTAAGCTATTATTATTATTTATAATTATATATTAAATTAATATAAAATAAATAACTAATTCCTTTTACTTTTAAATATTAATAAAAGATTCAATTATTCTTCCAAAATTCAGCTCTTAATTCTATTGCCGAGCTTGCAATTCAAAAGAATACCGGTGCTAGAGGATTAAGAAGAATTCTAGTAATTATTAATTTTTATAAATTTCAACTAAATTATTACAATTTATTATTTTGATTTATTATTTTATAATAGCATTTTACAAATTAATATAATTATTATTACATTATTATATTTATAGGAATCAATATTAAATGATATTATGTATGAATACTTTGGCTCAGATTATAGATACATTGTAGTATCTGATAATATTAAAAAACCATTAACTATGGCATCCACTTTTGATAACTCTAAATATAATAAAATTCAACGTAAAACTAGTATTACAAGTAATATTATTAATTCAACAAAATCTACAGTATATAAATATGGTGAAGAAGATCAATTAATGGCATGCTTAAAAGATAATAATATATCTTTTGATAATTTATTAATAACACCAAGTGAAATACAAAATACTAAAGAAAATATTGATATTGAAAATGAAAACCAAAAACGAGCTCAAGTTGTTAATTAAATTAATTAAATAGTTTTCATTAATTTAATTACCAATAATATAATTATTTAATTATCAGCATTTATTATTTATTTATATATATTATCATATATATTTTTTTTTTAAAAAAAAAAAAAGAAAAAGAAAAAAAATAATAAGAAGTAATAAAAAATGAAAATATATAAAAAAAAAAAATACATTATTAATTTTTAACATTTTTATTATTGTAATTATTAAAGTTATTAATATATATATATTTCTATTATTAATTTTCTTAACAAAATCAATCATTTTAATTTTTTGCTTTTTTATATAATACTTTAAATTTATTTTTTTTTTCCTCTTTTTACATGTTATTTTTATTAATATTTTTAAATTATTTATATTGGTTAATTTACATAACTGTTTATATTAATATATTATATATTTATTATTATTTTTGTTTTACTGTTTAATTTTTTTTTTAAAAAATTTTTTATATGAAATATCCGATATTTATTATTAATAAGAATAATTTTTAATAATTTCATTATTAATTGTATCTATATTTGACTAATATTGTCTAGTTGCCGAAGATAAAATCGACAAGTTCTTTAACACCTAAAACCCACTTCATTTCATTTGACATTCTCATTAAATATGAAGCGTTTGTATTAGCTGTGTTAGAATCTTTAGTTTCGAGAGCTAATAAAAAAATTTAAATTAAAAAAAAAAAAAAAGGTTAAATATAATATTTATTATCAATATTTTATAATTAAAAATTTACCATTAGCAATAGCTTCTAACATAGCAACAGTTTGTTCATCTATCATATTACCATTTAATTGTTCGTACATAGTATTTATTCTTTGTCGAGCATCTTCATAAATTCTTCTTTGGAATAACTATATTTCAAATTTAATATAAATATACAAAAACCTTTTTTAGTTTTGCTTAAATATTATACTATTATTAATTATACATTAAACTTACACTACATGAATTATTGTAAGTATCAAGATGCTTATTATAAACAGACATTATATAGTTCTTCTTATCACCAGAAATATTACTAACTGGAGCTGGAGCTGGAGCAGCAGCATTTAATGAAGTATTACTGTTATAATTTGGGGTAACAGTTTGGTTATTGTAATTATTTGGTTGATAAGTATTGATATTGTTATTATAATCATTTTGATTATTAAATGTTGGGGTTGGGATAGAGGATGCTGGGTTGAAATAGTTAACTGATGGAATTTGACTATTGTTTTGTTGCATTCCCATCATTGGTGGTTGTTGGACAGGTGGTTGTTGATTTAAATTATTTTGACTACCCATCATTGGTGGGGTGTTAACTTGTCCCATCATTGGAGGTGGGCCATTTGGATTAACGAATGAACCTTGAGAGCTCATTTGATTTTGATTTAATCCATATTCTTGTGAACTAGCAGAAGAGGCATTAGAGTATAAACTATTATTACTATAATACTGTTGATATAAATTATTACGATTAAATCTTTTTGTTCTTGATGAACCTCCTCCGAATTTAAGATTTGGACTTATATTAGCAGGTAAATCATTCCAACCAGTTGGTGGTGCTCTTCCTTGAAAAGATTCCATTTTTATTACTGTTATTAAAATTTAATTTTAAAAACAGTTAATTATTTAATATTAGAATTTATTTTCCTTTTAAATTAAAAACATATATTATTATAAGTTTTTTATATATATATTTCTTTTCCTTTTCTTTTTCCTTTTTCTTTCTCTCTTTTATATATATACATATATAGTTTACTTTATTTTCCTTAATAAATAAATACTGTTTATTTATGATTTCGGAATTATTGATGTTTAATTATAAATGTTCCAAAATTTTTGTCTATATATATTCCCTGCAATTTTAATTAATTCCTTTCCTTCTTATTATTTATTTCTTTAAAAAATACTTTTTTTTTTTCTTTGCTATATACTTACTTTAAAAGATTTTTATATAAATACAAATACTATTGTAATAAGAAAAATATTTTAAAAAAATATTTTATAAAAATTATTTATATCATTTTTTTGGTTTCTAATTATAATAATAAAGATAATTATTTTTATTAAATTAAATATATTGTTATTCAATATAATATATGATCCATTATATTACTTAATATATTGATGAAATTAATCTATAAATAGGAAGCAAACACAAAATATTAAATTTAAGAATAAACTAGAACACCACTAATCCTTAAAAAAATAAAAATAATACTTATAGAAAATTATGGTAAAAATTATTTATTAAATGTTAATTAATAAATAAATATAAATAAATAAATAAATAAGTAAATAAATAAATAAATAAATATTGTGATAAATAAATTATTTATTAATATTGAATAATAATTTTACAAATATAAATAGATGAATAAAAAAAAAAAAATTAAAATTATTGTAAAATCAATTATAATACTAGTTATAATACTATAATTAAAAATTAAACTAATGAAAATGAATAATAATAATATTATTTATCATCATCATCATTTAATCTTCCTTCTTAATTGGAGGGCCGCTATTATATAACAACAATAAAGAAAAGTTAGTATATATTTAAAATCTTAAACATATTATATTAAATATAAAATTACCATGGTTGTAACATTTTCTGGTTAAAAAAGAATATATATATATATAAAGTTTAATTATTATTATTATTATTATTATTATTATTATTATTATTATTATTATTATTATTATTATTATTATTATTTTATTATTATTATAAAATCATAAACTTACTTCGAGATAATTAAATTTCATTCTTCCAATACTTTCATTTTCGGCTATTGAGAAATAAGTTAACATTCCATAATGTCCTAAATAAGAAGCATAGCTATCACGATGTTGATTTTGCAACCATTCACTTTATAAATATTAAAATGAAAAAAAAAAAATTAAAATATTGTTTTTTACAAATAATGTATCATGTTCGATGTGTTTTAATAAGTTATTATCACATATTATTATTTCTATTTTATTTTTTAAAATGTCTATAATTTTAAACATTATATTCTTTAATAATATTTTTTTTTTAAAAAAATAAGCTTTATCAAATTATTTTCTTTATTTTAGTGATTGATTTTATTATTAAACTTTCATAATGAATTTAAAAATGATGATAATAACAATTTGATTATTTGAAAATACTCCTTTTAAATGAAAAATATTCAAATAGTATTATTTTAATTGAAATTTATATAATTGTTAATTTTTTATTTCTAATATTTATTATTCCTGTAATTAATCGATTGAAAAAAGAATAAAAATAATAAATATCATATATATAATAATACTATTATTGAAATGTCGATTTTATAACGATAGATTTCATTTCTTTAATTTTGTTTTTTAATTGATATTATACTATCTTTCATCTAAAAAATATTGATGTTTCAAGATTACTTTTTTTAATTAAATGGCATTGAATTGAATTGTAATGAAATCCAAATATATAATATTATTTTGAATGAAATTCAAATTTACAGAAAAAAGAAATATTATTGAAAATTACAATTTGTTTGTATCAGCATGTCCTGTACCAACATATTTCGATTGTACTATTTTATCAAAAATAATTAATAATAATAAAATAGATAATTATTTCAATAAGATGAGTTTTATTGTCTAGCTGAATTTAAAAGTTATTAATATATATAACAATCTTACAATGTTCCAATTGACTGTTTAAATTTAAGCGATCCTATTTATATTATATTGTAATAATAATAAATTAATATTATTCTTAATTATTACATTTGCTATTCATTTTACTAAATATTACCATTTTATTAAGAATAAAGAATAAGTTTTGATTTTTTTTAAAAAAAATTTTTTTTTATTATACATACATTATCTTAAATTAATAATATTTAAAATTAATTTTAATTTATCCAATTTTAAATTACATATAATATTAATAATATAAGTTATTTGAAATTTTCTTCTTTTCAAGATTTAAAAATATTTTAAGATAATCAAAAAATGGTATTGCATTAATAATTAAATAAATTGATAAGGAATAAATAATATACATATCATTTTACATAGCTTTATTAATAAAAATCATTATTTTAAAAACATTTATTTATAAGGTTTGGGAAGAAAAATGGTCAAGAAGTAGAAACAGGTTAATAAATAAATAAAATTTTAAAATTTAAAAATAATAGAAATAAATTAAAATGAAACATGAATTATATATATCTTTTCAGTATTATTAAAAAATTGAAGTAAAAATATTAAAATATAATAATGTAAAAAAAATATAAATAATAGAGTCTACTATTTCAATCCAAGAACAGGAGAATCAAGATGGGAAAAACCAGAAGATGATTCAAATGAACCACAAGTTAGAGTTTGTCATCTTTTAGTAAAACATAATCAATCAAGAAGACCTTCTTCATGGAAAGAAGCTAATATTACAAGAACTAAGGAAGAAGCTTTAGAAATCATTAAGGGTTATAGAGAAAGAATTGCAAGTGGTGAAATAAGTTTACAAGAATTAGCAAAGACTGAAAGTGATTGCGGCTCAGCAAGAAATGGAGGTGATTTAGGATTCTTTGGTCGTGGAAAAATGCAACGTAAATATTATATTAATTTTTCTACTTTAATATAGATATTTTATTTTAGATATTATTCTATTTTTATAAATATGGTTATTATAAAATAATTATAAATTAATAATAATATATTTTATTTATTATATTATCTTATTAAATTATATTATTTTAGCTTCTTTTGAAGAAGCTTCATTTGCCTTAGAAGTCAATCAATTAAGTGAACCTATATTTTCTGATAGTGGTATTCACTTAATTTTAAGAATTGCTTAAAAAAACTTTAAAATAAACAGGGTTTTTAACAACAAATAAATATATTTAAATAATAAACATTTAATTAAAGAAAAAAAAATAATATTGTAATAATAAATAAATAATTATAAATTATTTTAATATATATTAATAATTTTTTAATAATAATCATTCACAATTTCCATTTCCATATTTTTATTTTTATATATATTTATTTTTATTTATTATTTCAAATTATTTAAAAGTAAATTTATATAAACTATGACATTTATATTTATATATTTATTATTAATTTAATTTTTTATTTCTATTATATTATTATTATTATTATTATTATTATTATTATTATTATTATTATTATATTGTTATTATTTTAGTTTTTTTTATAAAGAAACATAAAAAAATAATACGAGTTTATCTCACAATATATTTTTATGTCACCTTCTTATTTTATATATTCTATTAATATTTTATATTTTCTTTTAGATTGGTATTTTAAATTATTTGTTAAGAAATCCATAATACTTCAAATATTTTAATTATATAATATATATATATTTTTATAATAAATTTCAATTTATTTATTAAAAATGTATAAATTAAATGAATTTATAAACATATAAAAATTTTAATAATATTAAAAGAAATACCAATAATAAATTATTTTTTGTTATTAAATCTTTCAAATTTAATAAGTATTTTAAGAAATATTTATTTTAAGAAAGATTTAAATATAAATATATATATATAATTAAAATATTTTTGAACTATTATTTATACTTAAAATTATGTATATATTAACAATATTGATTTTCGTAATATCTTATATTTTTAATGATATTTTATCATCTTATTCTTGTTATTTAACGAATACCATGGAAACCAGTTTTATAACCAGCAGCTGGAAGTGAAGCCGGGTCAATACGAGTATTAATATTTCTTTTAGCATTATTAGTGTTAGCATTATTATCTGCACAATAATTGAAACTTATTGAAGAAGCATTGATACTCTTGAGAATTGGTCTTGATGGTGCAAATTTCTTAGAATGGAATTCTGGTTTAGTATTTGGTCTTGGTTTTTCAAATGGTTTTGGTCTTTCTTTTTCTATTGGAGTTTCAAAAACAATATGGTCTTTATTATGTGGAGTTTGTATGTGTCTACGACCTTTTGGAGATTCATCAATCTTTTTATTTTCTCCTGGAGAAGTTGCATAATGTCTTCTAGTGCTTTCGTGATAACTACTATTGATAGTAAAGTTTTTATCAATATTTTGTTTTGGTTTGTAATTTGTTCTTAATTGTGGTTTATGTTCACCATTCATTTTGCCTACTATAAATTTATATTTTAATAATTTTTTTTCTTCTTTTTTTTTTTTTAGAAAAAAAATTAATCGGTATATACGTTATTGTTTAAATAATATTATTATTTATGCAACGATTTGTATTTTTAAATTATTGTATTCAAAATATTATTTATATTTTATATATTATTATGAAATTATGAAATTGTGTTCCAAAATAAATAAAAATATAAGATTATATTAAAATTAAAATAGTTAATAACTTTAATTATTTTTTAATTATGAAAATAGTTAAGCATTAATGACAAATATGATAAATATATAAATAATAATACTAAATAAATATTAAAATTTATATATATTTATTTCTTTTATATAAATTGAATAAATACCTAATATTATTATATTATTATAACTATAACTTTGTTGATATATAGAAATTGATTTTCTGTATTAATATCGACAAAGTATATTTGAAACTTTATTATATAAATAAAAAAATATTAATATCTATTTTTCAATTATAACGATATTTTGATATTTTAAATATCTATATTTTTTATAAAGATACCTTTTTTTATAACGATATACTCTTTTACTTTATTTTTTAATAAAAAAAAATTGTTTTTTTATTTAAAATTATTAAAAAAAAAAAAAGAATTTTTTTGTTTTTTATATACAATATCTAATATTTTTTTAATTTTTATTTAATTTTTTGGTATTACTAAAATATTACAAATAATTGATATAAACTTTATTAAATATTAAAATTTAATATTGGTCCTTTAAAACATTTTATAAATTAATATCTATACCCATTAATTAAAATTTTATATAAAAATTAATAGTGAGAATTATATTATTTTTACTAAATTTAATATCGAAATTTTTATAATGAATATATATTATATTATTGTAATTCTTTATTGTTATAATTAAAATAATGAATCTATCGTTGATTATTAAAAAGAACGGATATTATTTTTGCTATTTTTATTTTATCATAGCTATTTTCATTTAAATAAAAAATATCTATATAGTTTTTTTTAGTTTTAAAAAACAATCTATATAAAGTATCGAAATTAAATGAAAATAATTTATTTAATATTAAAAATATATTAATTAAAATTGTGTCACATTAAAAAGTATAATTTTAGTTAATATTCAAACTTTATATATAATTAATTAATATATTATGATATGTTTGAAAATATTACTTATACATATTACAATAGAATGGAATGTGAATTAAAAAAATATTATTTAAATTTTTAAATAGTTAATCCTATTAGATTTGATGAACTAGTTTAAATATATTAAAAAGTATTTATTTATACAATACAAATACATTAATTTTATGTAAAAAAGTATTTCATTATACAATGAATAAAAATTGAAAATGAATATTTAAAAAAAAACGATTTAACTTATTCTAAATAAATAAAGATTTATAAGGATTTATAATTAAAGAAAAAAATAGATAATTTATATAATTTATCATTACATAAATTACCACCTTTTACAGATTCTATTTTTAAAAAATATTAGAATCAAGGAATTATTTTTCCTCTATATAAAATATTAAAAACGACATGGATTAGATTATAATTTATGTATAAAAGATTAAATAATAGTACAATACATTAATCTATTTGATAAAAATAAAAGAAAAAATAAAATAATAATAATAATAATAATAATAATAATAATAATAATAATAATAATAATAATAATAATAATAATAATAATAATAATAATAATAATAATAATAATAATAATAATAATAATAATAATAATAATAATAATAATAATAATAATAATAATAATAATAATAATAATAATAATAATAATAATAATAATAATAATAAATATGATTATTAATAGTATAATGAATGCATTATATAATCTTTTTCATCAGAAAAATACAATTTTCAATATTAATAAATAAAAACCTTTTATATAATAAAATTTATTTATTATAAATAAATATTCTATTGAATATTGAATTAGTTATAGTTTGTAAATAATTTTTCAATTTCTAGTAGTAATTATGAACGTTGCAAGTTTTATTTACTCTTTTTTTTGTTGTAGATACTTCTAAATATTTAATGTATATATATAAGGAATAATTAAAGTAGGAAGAAAATGAATAAAAAATAAACCTTTTGTATCTTAAAATTTTAATTAAAATCGAATTGTTTTTAAAACAATTTTATGAATATAAATAAAATATAAATAGTAATTAATGAATTAAACTTCTTATTATTTTCTAAAGATCATATATATTACTCATATGTTTTTACAAATAAAACCATAAAATAACAAAAATGAAAACAACTTTATTAATATACATATTATATACAAAAAATATTTTATTATTATTTTTTTTTTATTTTTTTTATTTTTTTTATATTAATATATCATATAAAAAGATTTAAAAAGATATATATTATTTCTAATATATTTTTCTATATATTTATAGTTTTTTATGCTTATTTCTAATTAAAAGAAAATATAATTATATAATTTCTTTTTAAATAATTATAGCCTTGTAATTATTTATATATTGAATCAATAATTATGTACTAATAGTTAAAAAAGTATAATCTAGTTAGCGTTTAACATTTTGGTGAAAGCTTCAATGGTAATTTTACCGTCATCAGCAATACCAGCATCCTTTAAGACTTGAGAAATTTCTTCATCAGTTAATCTTTCACCAATGTGAGTAAGGATGTGACGGAATTCCTTAGCAGAAATGAAACCAGAGTTCTTAGAATCGAAAACTTGGAAAGCCTTGTTGATGGCATCAGTATCATTAGAAGATGGTTGAGTCTTCATAGTACGGGCACAAAGAGTAAGGAATTCTGGGAAACTGTTTTATTTAATTATTAATGTAAATATAATTATTAACTAATACTACAAATAAATTATTTTTTGACTTAAATTATACATACCCAACTTTACCGTTACCAGTATCAACTTCTTTAACGTATTTGTTAACTTCGGCTTGAGAAAGGTTTAAACCTAAAGCACGAAGAACAGTTCCGAGTTCGGAAGTTTCAATAGTGTTACCACCTTCTTTATCGAAGAGGGAGAAAGCTTCCTTGAATTGAGCAATTTGTTCTTCAGAAAGTTGATCGGCCATGCTATTGTTTTGAAATTTTATTTAAAATATAATTTTTTATTTATAAATATAAATTTTATTAGTTATACTATCATTAATTAATATTATATTTTCTTTTATCATTAATACAGCTAATTTTAACATATTTGTCATTTAATAAACAAAAAATAAAAAAAGAGATTTCCAATTATTTTTACTATTTTTTTTGTTTACTTATTCATTCATATTTGTTATACTAATTATTTACTACTTTCACTCTTTTTTTATTTATATTTATTTTTAGATTTTATTTTTATAACATTATTAAATCTCGTATTATTTTATTTATATTTAGTTTTATATGAATTTTGGATTTTTTTGTTGACTCGGATTTATTATAATCATTGATGTATAATATATATGCTTTGATTATCTTTTCTATTTATCATTTTTATTTTTTTATAAAATATAACTTTTACTTTATATTTTATTAATATTACTATTTTACTTCTTTAGTAATTAAATAACATATTATTTGTTTTTATATTTACTTTTAATTTGAGCTTTTATTAATTAGTTTTTATAAATTAGATTATAAAAAAAAGTTAAAATTAAAAAAAAGTAATAGTGAAAAATTTTTATTTTATATGTTTTTTTATTTATGTTTAAGGAACTAATTTTAATAAAATAATAATAATAAAAAAACATATAAACATTAATAAAATAATAAATGCTTTATTTTTTTGGATAATATATAATAAATATATTATAAATATTTAAACAATTCAATAAAAGGAAATATAATTATTATTAAAATAATAAAAGAAGCAATAATTATTACACACATATATTATAATATATTGTAATATATTTTAATTAAATTTAGTTTCTATATTCTATATAGTCAAATATTTAAATGTTCATATATTTTAATAAGCCTCATTTTCATTCAATATATTAATATGTATTTAATATATATGTATTAATTATTAATCAATTGTATTACATTGGAAATCTTAAAAGTAACCAAAAAAAGTAATTTTTTATATTACAATTAATAAAAAGTATATTATTATAATATAATTGTAATTAATAACAAATTTATTTCATCTACACAATTTACTTTAATAATTGCCATATTAAGTAAAAATCTTAATAAATGTTACATACATTACAATAAAACCAAAGTTCAAATACGTATTTACTAATTAAGGAAGGTTTATAGGTTTATCCAAAAAGACTAAATTAAAAATATCAATATTAATATGTATTGAACATAATTTATAACATATATAAATATATAAAATAAAACTAAAATTTTAATATTTAATAACATATAATAAATAAATATATTGAATAAATTTGTCAATATTGCGATTAACATATAATATTTATACAAACAATATAAATTTAATAATACTATTCATATTTATTTATACCTAAAATGGATGAATAGTATGCTGAAATAAAATAAAAGGGAGCAAAAAAAAAAATCCTTTTTTTATTTTTTCCACCTTTTTTATTTTATTTTTTTCAATTATTATAATTTTGTAATAAAAGTTTTCTTTCTCTTTTTCTTTTTGTTTTTATTCTCAAAAGAAACAATTTTCAAAATATATTTAAAAATATATATAAATATATTACTTCTTTTTAATTCAATTATAATATATACACAATATACACAAAAATTTAATTATTGAAGAAAGTAAAATCATATTTGTAAGTAAACACTATTGTTAATTCTAAAGTTAAGAAAATAAATATATATGATAAAAATTAGATTTTATTTTTTATTATTAGAATAATTGATTATATATTTTAACAATACATATGTCTTAATAAGAATAGTCAATATTAATAAAATAATATACTTTCTCAGATTTCTCAGAGTATATATATATTTTATTTTTTTAAAATTTCCTATTTTTTTTTTTTTTTCTAAATCGGTGTAAATATTCAAACAATAAACAAACATATATAAAAATTATATATCATTATAATTTTACCTCAATATTTCAAAAAAGTTTTTTTAAAAAAAGATAAATTATTTTTGTATTTTTTTTTAGTTTATTATTTTTATTATTATTTTATTTTAATATTTTTTTATTTTTAGTTTTTTAATATTTGTTTCTGTTTCTTTTACTTGTTTATGAGATTTATTAAATTGTATTATTTAATATTTTATTCTAAATTTCTATTATTTTTGTTATTATTCTTGGATATAAATATATATTAATTTATATAAATATATATAAATAATAATATAAGTACATATGCTATTATGGTAAATGATTTTGAATTATATATTTTTTTTTGGTAAAAAAAAGTGAAATTAAAATATACAAATTTTAATTATAAAAATTATAGTATAACGTAAATTTATGTGCCTATTGATATATTTTAATATTATTTAACGTCTCTTTTTTCCCTTCTTTTTGTTTGATTTTTTATTATTTGAGGAAGCTTGTTTGTTTGAACCACTACCAGATGCACTGGCTTTGGAAGCTTCTTCAGCTTTTCTTTGTTCGTCAAGTTCTTTTTGACATTCTGGAACAAGCTTTGCTATCTTTTTTAATAATTCCTTTTTATTTCCTGTATAGTCGACCCTTAATCTACCTGCTCTAAGTTGATCTCTTGGATGTTTTTTATCTTCTAAAACAGTACTAATTTTAAGTTTTCCCATTGCTTCTAACATAGCTAATGGTTGTGGTGATTCACAACAATCTTTTTTTCCTAATTTTCTACCTTGGTCTTTAGTTTTCTTTGAATCAATATATACTGGGTAAATACACATCCAATCTTTAATTTTTTCTTGTATTTGTTCTTTTGTCATGTTTGGGACAATTCCGGCTGGTCCAGATGACATTCCTTGATCTGGTAATGGAAAATCCATATTATCAATATCAAAATCCATTTTCTAATATATATTTAATTGATTTTTTGTTTTTTTTATTATTTATTATTATTTTTTTTATTTTCTATTTTATTCTATTTATATATATATAAATAATAAATAATTATCATAAAGATATTATTGTAAAATGAAATAATAATATAATGAAAAGATTAATTAGTTTATATTTATTTATTAATTTTATATAAATTTACAAAATAATTTTATAATACTGATTAAAATGAAAATATGTTTACAAAGATTATATTAAATATATATATATATTCTTTCTTTTCATAATTTATACATATACATAATATTTTTAGGTTACGATTATTTAAGATAATAAAATAATTGTTATGCTATTTATTTTTTTGTATTTATATAATTTTACTTATAATTAAGAAATTGAATTTAATTTCATACTTAATAAGTGAAAATTATTTCTTTACTATGATTTTTATTAATCTAAAAAAGAATTTTATGAATTTAATTCCATTGAGAAAACCCTTCTAATAATATTTATTCAAAAGGCTTTATTTTGATAAATGTAAAATATTTATCATTATAATTACATTTCTTTTTACTTTAATATTCATTATACCATTAAGTCCTCTTTTTTTTTTTTTACAATAATATTTAAATATATATGTTACAATTATCTTTATAACAATGTTATATTACCTTTAATTTAAATATGATTTTTTTTTTTGTATTAATTAAATTTCAATTATTTATTGAAAAATAAAAAAAAATATTTAGGTTGAAATATCAATAATTCAATAATTCAATGAATTATTTTATAATAATTTATGTTGTTAATACACTAAATAAAATTATATATTTTAATAATTTTGATTGGTAATAATAATCTTCTACATTAATGTAATTTAATAAATTATTTAATAAAATTACTATATATTTTTTCTTTTATAAAAAAATTTTATAAGAAAGAAAAATAAATAAATTATTAATGAATATATAGAGTATTTCGTTCGTTTTTTTTTAGTAATAACATTAATATTTACAGTTATTTCATATTTTGGAATAATATATGAATTAATATAAATATCACATAAGAGATGTTTATTTTTTTTCTATCTTAAATTATATACGCTTTTTATTAATTTTTATATTTTATTATAAAAAAAAATATTCTATTTTTCAATTATTGTACTAAATAAAACAATAAAATATCTTTCTACATTATAAAAAAATAAATATATAAATATATATATTTATATATAATATTAAAAACTACTTATATTTTCTCTGCTATTAAAATACCCCCCCTTTTTTTTTTTGATATAACAAAGTTATAAATATTTTAACAAACATACAAAATTTTTTTTTAAATATAATTATTTATATTGAGGGTAATAATTTGGATTTCGTGGTCTTCCAGATCCTTTTGGAGACAAGTTATTCATATTACCACTATTTACATTAATAGAACCACCAATATTATTACCGTTTATTGAATTATTTAATTTAAAATTATTACCACTTCCTCCTCTATTAGAACTCGAACGATAATAAGATGAACCACCCCCTCTATAATACCCTTGCCCAGAACTAGAATAATTATTTGAATATGATCTTGAGTATGAGTAATGACTTGAATGATAACTATTTCCTCCTCTTGATCGTGATCGTGAATAATGGTAAGATAGAGATGATGATTGGGAATAATGCTTTCTGGAATTTGAATAATAGTTATTTTTATTTTTATAACTATCATACTTTATGTTATTATTATCCTTGCTATAATAACTCGGTTCATCTATTTAATTAAAATTATTTTTGTTTTTTAAATGTGGAATCAAAATTATTAAAAGTAGTACATGTTTTATGATTTATGAATATATATTAATTTAAATATGTATATATATATAAATTTATATTAGAATCTTGTTAGTGGCTATTTTATTTATAAATTAATTAATAAACAAATAATAATAATAATAGTACTAATAGTAAAAAGATAATATACCGTTTTTCAAGTCTTTATTTTCAATAATTAGAGAATTAATTATTATATTTGGATTCGGTATTGCATCTTCATCTTCATCAATGTCCATATCAACAACTTCCCAGTCTTCATTTTCATTTGAAGATTGTTTAGAATTTGATATAGTTTCAATATTAGTGTCGGGTGCTTTAAATTCTTTCTTATCCTTTTCGATATTGTCAGAATTTTCAGATTTTGGTGGTGATGATAGTAGCTTAGTTTTAGTCATAGTAGAAGTGTTGTTATTTGTGTTATTTATATCTATATCATTATTCATTGTTGATATTTTTAACGGACTTGGCGACTAATATTATTTTTTAGTTTTAAAGAATAAAAAGTTTGTTAACAATACTTGTTTTTTTTTTTTTTTTAAATATACTATTTATAATTATTTAATTAATACAAATTATTATAAAAATTATTTTACATAATTATATTTACTTTTACAAAATCTTGTAGTGAAAATGATTTATTGGATAAATATTTATTAGGTTGATGAACCGGACTTTTTTCATTAACTTCTGTTATCATTTCTTTTAATTTTAGCGTTACATCTATTAATTGAATTTAGTATTCGACAAAGAAAATATCAGAAAATGAACTTATCATATATATTTCATTTATATTATATCTATTTTATTTTAATTAATATTCCATATTAAATATTAAATATCAACCTTTAATATCATCTGTTGATATATTTAATTCTTTAATCCATTCTTTCCAATTAATATTTTTATTTTGATATATAGCCAATACAAAGGCACCTGCTGCTATTATTTTTGCTGGATATTGTAAACAGAGAACTGTTCTTATGTAACTGTTTTTTTTTTTTTTAATTACATTTTTAATTAAGTTAAAATTTATTCTTTTATGATATGCTAATATAATATTTACCATATATTATGATATATTACCTTTCATTTAGTAAATAATTTATAACTGCTTCTTCTTCCATTGAAACTAAATATTTATTTTAATTTTGATAAATTATATATTTATACATTTTATTAAAAAATACTTTTTCTAATATATATATATATATATATATATATACTTTCGTATTTTCGACACCATCTAATACTGTAACTGTATGGTTCATCTACATTAAGATCATAATAAAGTATTCTTAACATTTCTGTTTCATAATAGAACATGTTATTTCTCCAATATCCATATTCCTATTAATCATTAATTATTTAGTAAAAAAAATTAATCAATATTCAATATTAGTTACCTTTAATATTTTATTGCTAATTATATTATTTAATCATTTTCTTTTTGCTTCAATATATTATCAACCTTTTCTTTTCTATTTAATTCAAAATGGGGGTCTGCAATTTTTTTCGCAGCTCTTGCACATTCATGGATTAAATATCTTGAAATTCTTGAGGTATATTCATATTCAATTTTAGAAGCTAAAAAAATTGCAGCAATCGATACATCCCACGGATTATCATTAAAGGTTCTTCTCATGTAATATCTATGAATGAATATCTGAGCCGTTGTTATAGTTGCTCTTGAACTTTATATTTATTTTAAATTTTCAGGTATTTTATGTTTAATTTTTTAAATATATTTCAAATTTTGATTAATATTTAATATTATTTAATTGTACCAGAATCAAACATACAGTTTGAGCCTTGGTGCTTTTGCTACGTTCAAAACAAATTTACTTGCAAGTTTTCTCCATTCTCGTTCTTTTGCTAATGTCATATATTCAATTGAAGGTGGATTATCTAATTCCTCTTTAGTAAATAACCATGAATTTTCTTTTTTATTACTCATAATGAATAATGAATAATTTAATTCTTTAAAAATATAACTTTATTATTAAAACATTTTTATTATATCAATGTATACATTATTTTAATTCAATGTTTATATAATTTAAAATATTTATTCATATAAATTTATTGTTAAATTGCATTTTAAATAAAAGCTTTTATAATAATTTAACTATACAATTTTATTTACATTTGATAAAATTGAAATGAATATTAAATAATTATACTTACAATATATTTTATCTATTTTAATAATTTTTAAAGAATTATTTTTCAAAAAGATTACAATTAAATAATATTCAATATATTCAATTCATGTATGAATATTATTTTAGAAATATATAAGTTTAATATTTAAAATATTTATTTTTATTTTTTTTTTTAATTCTAATAAAAAAAAAACACAAAAAATTATATTAAAAAATTTAAATATAACTATTTAAATAAATTTCTACCTAAATGAATATAGAAATTTATTTTAAATAAGGTAAGAAATATTTCATTATTAATTTTTTAATTATACATATTTATTTCCTTATTTTTCCTTATTTTTTTTAAAAATTTCCCAATAGTATTTTATTACTACTACTACTACTACTACTATTATTATTACTATTATTATTACTATTATATATATAAAAGGATATGAGAATGTATCAGAATTTTTTAATAAACATACAAATTAAGTTAAGCAACTCTTTCTTTTTAGGAAAATTTTTAAGGTTTTTATTTATTATAGTTATATTAAAAATTATTAAAATTTTAAAAGATTTTCTATAAATTTTCTCTAAGATACGCTTTATTTTCCAACTAAAAAATAAACTGGTTACATTAAGATTATACATCTATAAAAGAAAGTTATTTTTAAGTTGCATATTAACATTTTAATAAATACAAAATAAGTAAATAAGTAAAATTTAATTAATATAGTCAACTTGATTACATTATACTTTAAGAATACTGTTTTTAAAGTATATGAAGTTATTTTTATTTTTCGAAATGAATAGCTTAAACTATTCATTATATAAACATATGTGGCTTGAATAAGTCCATTATAGCTTCAATATTTTATATATTCAATATCACCAAATATTGTAATTTCATATTTTAAAATATTGATGTAAATATATATTTTTTAAAAAATGTACGTTGTATATAAATTAATGTAAAAATATAAATATAATTTTACATATTTTATATCTGAGTTTAAATATTTTTCATTATAAATATAGATTTAATTTTCATTCTCAATTATAACAAAAATAAAACAACTGATTAATATAAAATATTAGTCATTTTAGAATGACAAGGAATAATGAAGACTGTGATGTAATAAACTATTTATATATTAAAGCTGTAATAGTAATAATTATAAATTAATAGTAAATTTATATAATTTTTAAAAATCCAATAAAAATATATATAATATTTTTCTGATTTTTTATTTAAAAAAAATGTATATATGGAAAAAGTAATAAAAATTAAAATAATTATTCTTTTATTTATTTTCATTTTTATCAACATTATTTTCAGATTAATTAATTCATTTATGCATTACAATATAAATTAATAAAAAATTTTAAATAAACATATTTAATTCCTATAAAAAGGTTTTGAAGTAGAATTTGTTATCATCATTGTTAATTAGTAGAGATTTAGATGTAAATTTTATGGATGTAAAAATTATCAACAACAAAAAATGATATTCTACCTATTAATTCAATTTTTATTATTCAAAACTATAATAAATCAAAAATTAATTTTAATAACACTTATTTTTGTGGCATTTACATAATGGTTGGCTAATAATTTATTAAATTTATTATATTATAATAATTTAATAAAATGTGGATTTTTTTAATTACGTCGTCTATTTAGAATATGTAAAAAAAAAAGGAAGCAAATGAGGTTTTTATAAATTTTCAAAGGAGGAATAAGTATCTATAATGTAATTATGATTTAGGTTAATTTCAATTTATTATTGTATTTAGTAGAGTAGCTGTTTTATAGTATATTTAAATTAAATTCTGGAAGTAATGTAGGATAATATAGCTTTTTATTATAAATAGAATTTAAAGATTTACTTTAAATTAATTTTTTTATATTAAAATATTTAGATATTTACATAATTTATATATTACGTATTACACAATATATAATATAATATAATAATGTACATTTTTAAATATATACAATAAAACTTTAATATTTGGATGTTTTTGATGTAATTTAATTTATATTATATTATTTTATATTGTATGTATATTCCATATTATTTAAAAATACATTTCTCTATATATTATATATATATAGTTTCTAATTTGATTGTATAAAATATTTTTTTTATTTACTGATAGATAATTAATTTAATTAAATAAAAATTAAAGGGTTAGAAAATATTGTTTTATACAAATAAATTTAAATGGATATATAATTTTTAACCAATGAAAAACATCAATTTTTTTTTTTTTTTATTTTAATAAAAGTTTTTCAGTATCAGAAAATTTTTTTTTTCTACTCTTGTCTCTTTTAATAAATATATAAAAAAAAAAAAAAAATTATTAAATATTTTTATATTTAATATTATTAATTGTAATCTTTTTAAAAACTAGTTAAATAGTCTATAAAAAGATTTTTATATATATAAAATAAAAAAAAAAAAATTTTGTTAATTTAGATTTAAAAAAAAAAAAGTAAGTGGGAAAATAAAGAAATTATTGAATTGTTGTTGAACTTTAAACTTATTGCGAATTAAATTCTGTAATAAACAAATCATTGAACATGTTGAGAAATTAATCATAAAAATTCAAAAATAAATTGGATAAAAAAATTCAAAAACAATCTTTTTTTTTAATTCTAAGCGACATTTTATAAATGTTAAACCAAAAGTAAACATTATCATTGATTAAAGAATGTAAAAAAAATAATAGACTTTAAAATGGCAAAATGTGGAAGATTAATATCAAATTATTAAATTCAATATGTATTATTATAATAAAAAGGAAAATGTAATAAAAAAGACAGATGAATATTATTAAGATGTGATAGAAAAGGAGTTTAGAATTAAATTTAATAAACATTATTTTTTAATAACAATTATTTTATCATAATTAACAATATATTAATATATAAATAATATTTCAAATTTATAATTATATAGAAAAAATGGCCACTACTGCTGAAAACGCTGCTGCTCCAGTTGTTAATGAAGAAACTAACAGACCAACCACTGCTAGTCTTTATGTTGGTGAATTAGGTAAATGGATGAATATATGATATATATAGAAATTTTAAATATAAACTAATAGCTTTAATTACTGTGTTATAATAGATCCATCTGTTACTGAAGCTGTTCTTTTTGAAATCTTCAACATCATTGGTCCAGTTGATTCCATCCGTGTTTGTCGTGATGCTGTCACTAGACGTTCCTTAGGTTATGCCTATGTTAATTACCACAACATTGCTGATGGTAAATATAATAATAAAATAATTGCAAACTTTGATAAATAAAGTATAATAATAATATAATAATAAAAATTTTATTAAATTTTCCATAGGTGAAAAGGCTTTAGAAACCTTAAACTACACCACTCTTAAGGGTAAATCTATTCGTATTATGTGGTCTCAACGTGATCCATCCTTAAGAAAGTCTGGTGAAGGTAACATTTTCATTAAGAACTTAGATACTAGTATTGATGACAAGGCTCTCAACGATACTTTCAGTGCTTTTGGTAACATTTTAAGTTGCAAAATTGCTGTTGATGACAGTGGTGTTAGTAAGGGTTATGGTTATGTTCACTTCCAAAATGCTGAAGATGCTGAAAATGCCATTAAGAATGTTAATGGTATGTTATTAAATAACAAGAAGGTTTATGTTGGTCACCATATTCCAAAGAAGGAAAGAAACGCTAAGATTGAAGAATTAAGAAGCCAATTCACCAACATTTACATTAAGAACATTGATGAATCTATTACCGACGATCAATTAAGAGCTGCTTTTGAAAAATTCGGTAAGATTACTTCTCTTGTTATTCAAAAGGATGATGAAGGTAAGTCCAAAGGTTTCGGTTTCATTAACTATGAAACTCATGATGAAGCTATTAAGGCTCTTAATGAAATGAATGATACTGAATTCGGTGGTAAGAAAATTTACGTTTCTAGAGCTCAAAAGAAGATGGAAAGAGAAGAAGAATTAAAGAAGCAATATGAAAAAATTAGAGAAGAAAAGCTTAACAAATACCAAGGTGTTAACTTATACATCAAGAACTTAGATGAATCTGTTACTGATGAAGTTCTTAGAGAAAAGTTCTCTCCATTCGGTACCATTACTAGTGCTAAGGTTATGTGTGATGAAAAGAACGATAACAAGTCTAGAGGTTTTGGTTTTGTTTGCTTCTCTTCCCCAGATGAAGCTACTAAGGCTGTTTCTGAAATGAACCAATACAACCTTAATGGTAAGCCAATCTACGTTGCCTTAGCTCAACGTAAGGATGTTAGAAAGGCTCAACTTGAAGTTCAAATGAATCAAAGAATTCAAATTCGTAACATGCAAGCTAATCAAATGATGAATAACAATGGTATGTACAACAACCAACAAATCTTCTATGGTGGTATGCCACACATGAACCCAGGAAGAAACATGTACTACCAACAAGGTATGATTAGACCACACCAATGGAATGGCCAAGAAGGTTACAACGGTCAACACCAATACCGTAGAAACCAAAGAAATGGTCCACGTCGTGGTAAGTACAATAACAATCAAGCTCAACAAAATGCTGCTCCAGCTCAAGAACCAGTTGCTGCTCCAGCTCCAACTACTGAAGCCCCAGCTCAACAAGTTGCCGGTCCATCTGGTATCACTGAAGCCGAATTAGCTAAGTTATCTGAAGAAGAACAACGTAACAAATTAGGTGAAGCTTTATACACCGCCATTTCTAAGATTAATCAACAATATGTTGGTAAGATCACTGGTATGTTATTAGAAATGAAAACAAATGAAATTATCACTTTATTAGATAACCCAGATGTCTTAAAGCAAAAGGTTGATGAAGCTGTTAAGGCTTTAGATGAATTCCAACAATCCCAAAAGAATGCCCAATAAATTATTTAATTTAATCATTAATTAAATAATAAATTTCCCTTTATTATAAAGTGTTTATTGCAATGATGTAAATACTTTATAATTTTTGTTTCCAATTTAATTTTTTCATTTTAATATAATATTTTCAGTTATTTTTTTTTAGTTCATAAACAATAAAAAATGACAATAATATTTAAACAACAATATAAACTAAATTTCAGTTTTAAGATTTATTTACTTAAAATATAAATGAATTTATCTATTTTGATATATTTTAAGAAATTCTAGAATATATAAATTTAGTTAAAATAGTTTGATAAATATTTTGGAATTTTTAATTACACTTTATAGATTTTATATAGGTAGTAATACTTTTTTCCTCTTTCTTTCTTG
Organism: Piromyces finnis; assembly: GCA_002104945.1. Taxonomy (NCBI): domain Eukaryota; kingdom Fungi; phylum Neocallimastigomycota; class Neocallimastigomycetes; order Neocallimastigales; family Neocallimastigaceae; genus Piromyces; species Piromyces finnis. The sequence goes on along the minus strand of MCFH01000070.1, from coordinate 7,828 downwards.
AATAAAAAGTTTTATTACTTTATAATATTTATATAAAGAAAATGAAATATATATTATAATTTTCAACACAAAACAACAACAGTAATTATAAATAATAATAGTATAAATAATAATCAACAACTAGAATAATAATAATTAAGTGGATTATTTATTAAAAGTTCTTACCATAGTTAGATTAATATATATTTTTTGTTGCAATTTCTTTGTAGAAAAAAAATGCATGAATAGGAATGATTAGAATGAATAATATATAAACTCATTTTAGTATATTTAATTTACTTATTTTAGTAATAGAAATATTTTTAATTTTTTTATAAATTTATTAAAAGAAAGAAAAAAGAGAAGAAATATATGGAAATAAAAAGTTTTTTTTAATGACTATTAAAAATAATAATATTAAATAAATATAATATTTATTATTTAATATGACATTAAAAAAAAAATAAAATAAAAAAGTTATCCCCATATTTTTATTTATTTTATTTTGTTTAATTTTTTTTTTTTTTGGAAAAAAAAAAAAAAAAGAGAAAAGCATAATCAAAAGCAAAAAAAAAAAAAAAGAAATGAAGAAACACAAAAAAAATGGTAATAGAAAAAATTCTATTATATGATAATAAAAGAAAAAAATAATTTCTTTTTTATTTAAAAATAAAAATAAACCCAAAAGAAAGAAAGAGATTAAAAAAATGAAGATATTATCACATTTCATATATATCACATATAATAAAATAAAGAATAAAATCAAACAAAAACAAAAAACAAAAAAACGGAAACAAAAACAAAAACAAATATATATATTTATTAGTCTATTTACTTTCTATAATGTAAGAATGATCTTTAGGTTAATTATTGAATTACAAAGTGTCCAAGATTAAAAATTCTTTGTAGTATTGGAAATATCTAGTCCCAATTACACATAAGTGCATTAATGTTTAAAATATTTTTTATATATAATCAACAGGATCTCATACTACCTATATATATAAAATCTTAAAGTCGTTTTTTACTAAAAAACAAAACAAAACAAAACAAATGATTTTGTATTAACAGCTTTGTGATTTTTTTTTTTTTTTTTTTATTTGATAGGAAATCTCCTCTTGGGAACGTGCCTTCATTTATTTAATAAATGTAGTTTCTCAAGGGGGTCTACTCATGCTCATGGTACTGAGAGAGTAGAAAGAATTAAATCCAAGTATTGCGCAATGGATGCTTGGTGCCCTCTTGGAAACGTGCCTTCATTTATTTAATAAATGTAGTTTCTCAAGGGGGTCTACTCATGCTCATGGTACTGAGAGAGTAGGAAGAATTAAATCCAAGCATTGCGCAATGGATGCTTGGTTAGTCTTTAAGGGAAAATTATTAGGACTAAGCTCATGGTACTGAGCGATTAAAAAACATTTATCCATCGAATTTAAGTATTTGATGAATAAGTTGAATGTTTGATATTCAGGTAAGTTTGTATAGTATTTAATTAGAAGAGTAATACATTTTGTTGCTGTATTTTTTCTTTTATTCATGTATTCATGTAGTACTACTCTTCTCTTGTAAGAATCCAATGTAGTCAACTTTAGCATTTGCATTGTATTTTTATATTCATGTAGCTATTGTTGTATTGTTTCTTGTAAGAGACTGATTCACTCTACATCATGTAAAAATACTATTCACAAGCTTTCTGGTGTCGACATTCTTGATTCAAATTTTTTACCAATTTAAATATTTAATGAAAAGTAAGTCAAACAAGTTTAGTGTCAAAAAGCGAATCGAATTTACTAACAACAAACCAAAACTAGAATTTTTAAAGAAAATTTACAACTAGAATTCAAAAAAAGAAACTTTAAACAAAGCATCGTAACAATTTTTGTACTATCCAGTACTTTTAAGAAGAGAGAGAGAGACAGATTTTTTTTCCATATACGTTATATTTATAATTTTTATTAGTATTTATTTTATATTCAATATTTTTAATTAGAATTTATTATCATGTCAGTCCTTTATATTAAAGACAAGAATTATATCAGACGTGGTACCCGGTCTTATGGTATCCCCTTAGATGATATTCGCTCCTTCTTTATCCGTGGTATTCGATCATGGTCAGTAAATATGCTATGGGAAAAACTCGAGGTTATTCTAGAAGATAAATTTAATTCAGTTATTAGTGTTAAATATTTTCAGACTTTCAATGATCACTTTTTCTTAGTCAAGGTTCATGGTTCATCGAAAGATTGTATTAAAATCTTACACATGTTAAAGAAGAAACTTTCAGTTACCTCAATTTCCTTTTCAGCTCGTAGTAGAAGGAATCACAAATACACTTTTTCCACTCTCAAACGTAAAATTTTAGTTTCTAATAAACATCAACATTCTATTCAACAATCATTTCAACAATCAGTTCAACAATCTCATCAACAATCCGATCTTCAACTAGATCTTCAACAAGATCTTCAACAAGTTTCCAATCATGAAAATATTCCAGATCTACAGCAAACACAATTTCAATCTCAACATTCAACAATTAATTCTAATAGCTCTATCAACTCTGATAACAGTTCAATAGTTGATAGTTCTTCAGTTTCACAGCCATCTAGTAATAGTTCTACTTATTCCTCTGATGCATCATCCATTAATAACGATGACTTTAATAATAATAATAATAGCAACGATTCTTCCTCATCCAACAAGCCTGATAACTTTTCTTTTTGTCTTAGTTGGAACACCAATGGGTGGAATCACGAAAAGAGAGATAGTATTAGCTATTTCACAGCTATTTTCAAACCATTATTTTTATGTTTCCAAGAAACTGGTAATGGTTCTGGATCGAATACAGATTATCCTTGTCGTGTTACTTTGCGAAACTATAGACACTTTTTCAAGAAAGCTGACGAATCAGTTCCGGGAATGAGAGGTTTATATTTAGGTTTTCACAATTCATGTCAAGCCTCACTTGAAAACTTCTCTGGAAAGTATATTATTTCTATTTATACTTTTAGTCTCTGGAATAGATTCAAATGCTCGATTGGTAATGTTTATATGCCTCATAGTCATCACAACATCTATGTTGATCATGCAAAGTTAGAAGTTCGCTTGTGGTTACAAACTCATTCATCCCATCCATCGATTCTTGTTGGTGATTTTAATATGTCTAAAGTAAAATTATCCAACTGGTTATCAACTAATGGATTAGGAGATTGGGAAATTCTTCCGCTTAGAGGGTCTACTATCTCTTGGACTCGAGGTGATCAATCTTCCGACATTGACCATGCTCTTATCAATTCGAAGATGAAAGATCTTATTCACTCAGGATCATTTATAAATAATTTTTATCCTGTATCAGACCATAAGCCACTTCTTATTAATGGTAAAATTATTCCTATGGAAGATTTTTCTAATGACTTTAATGTTCCTAAGAAAATTCTGAAATGGAATAGATTAAAATGTATTGAGGAAAAGGAATCTATTCTCAGTCATAATAAATTCCAAATACTTTCAGCTAAATCCAACGATCCTAATGTTTCTACAGATGAACTTTCCAAAGAGTTTACTTCAACTGCTTTTTCAATTGCAGACGAGCTCAGTATTACTTCAGCAAATAATGTTATAAAGTCTTCATTTCATATTTCACAACAAATTTTTAATCTTCAAAAAATCAAAATGAAGTTGTATAAGAGATTTAAAAAAGAAAGAATTTATGATATAGATGAATTTATTAAAAGAATTAAAATCTACCGTAAACTCATTGATTACATCCACAAAAGATGTAATGAATTTAGGAAGCAAGAATATCTTCATTGGATTAAAACAGGATGTGAGTATATGAAGAGTCATAATCCTAAGAAGGCCTGGAAATGGATCAAGAAAACTGCAAAAATTGGAAAAGATTCTTTCTTTATTGCTCAACCAATTAAAAATAAAAATGGAGAATTAGTTGTTGCTACGGAAGAACAACTAGATGTGTGGCATGATCATTTCGAAAAGCTTGCATCAGATCCAAGTGGTGTAAGTCTTGATTTAGAGCATTGGTATGAAGAACCAATGAATAAACGTTTTTCACTTCCTATGCTTGATGAATGGGATATCAACCAAGATATTAGTATTGATGAAGTCAAGTCAGCTATCCTCACTACTCCAAATTATAAAGCATCAGGTCCGGATGGTATTCCAATTGAATTTTACAAAGCATTAGTTCCATCAAGTAATGATTCTAATAATGCTACAGATAATAATTCTTCTGGTAATACTACTTCAGATAATGATGCTCATGGTTTAAATTTTATTCTTAAATTATTCAACCGTATTTGGGATGGAGATTTCCCCAACTCATGGAATGAATCCAGTATTGTTTCTATTCCTAAGAAGGGAGATTTGACAGATTGTGATAACTATCGAGGTATATCACTTATCAATAATGGTATTAAGTTGATTTCCAAAATTGTCACCACTAGAATCTCAGAATATGGTTTAAAGAATAATTTCATTAGACCTGAACAATTTGGTTTTCGAAAAAAGGAAGAAAGTATTAGTCTTTTCATTTCAATCCAAGAAATATGCCGTAGACGTCAATTAGATAATAAAGAGACATATTTGGCCTTTTTAGATCTCAGGAAAGCATACGATTCAGTCCCAATCGGTAATATTCTCCATAAATTAGATTGTTTAGGAATCCGAGGTAAGAGTTTACAATTCATCAAAAATTTATATTTAACATCTAAGGCTAATGTCAAATTAGATGGACAATTCTCGAAATCTTTTGATGTGAAGAAAGGAGTCCGTCAAGGTTGCCCTCTTTCTCCTATTCTCTTTAATCTCTTTATTAATGATATATTTAGAGAGTGCGAAGATCTAGGAGTCAGTTTAGGTGACACTCGATGCTGTGGTGGACTTTTTGCAGATGATATAGTTATTTGTGCTCCAACAAGAGGATGCTTAAAAAAGATGCTTAGAAGAGTTAATGAATGGGCATTGTATAATGAAATGGAATTTGGTATCCAGAAATGTTCAACGATGGTGATTCGTCCTGAATCAATAGAAAATCAGAACAAGAGAGATCCAACATTTTACTTAGCAGGACAACCCATTCCAACTACTGATTGTTATACTTATCTTGGTGTTCCATTTGATAAGAATTTGTCCCTTAAACCAGTAATTAAAGCTCTTAATAACAAGGTTTTGAAAGGGCTTTTCTCAGTCAGTAAATTCTTAAGAAATCCTAATATTCCTATTCCTTTCAAAAAACTAGTACTTAACTCACAAGTGATTAGCAGAGTTTCATACTTTGCACCATTACTTGGATCCAACAAAGCTAGGTCTAGGATTGCTCAGAAGCATGTTAACAAAGGAATACGATGGGTTGCCGGAGTTCATAAAGCTGTATCGTTTATATCTTTATACTCTATTTCAAAAGATTTGAATATTCCTCCATTGTCAGCCAAATGTGCGTTAGCTCAGGTTAGATGTTTTAACAAATGGAAAAACTCAAATTGTATTATCTCACACCTTGTCAATTACATTCCTAAATTTAGAAAATACACGTGGTGCAAATCAAGTAGGACACTTGATAAAAAACTAAAGAAACATGGAGATGTTAAAGCAGTTAAAAACTTTTATTGGAAAGATCTCAAAGGGAATTCAATCAAAGCGCAATATTATGATGATAATAAATTTAGTGAAACTAAAGATTTTATTAAATTATGTTATGAGTACCCAGAGTTTGCCTATGGCTTCTACTGGCTATTGAAAGCAAGAAGCGGATACAAGTTGGATGCTAGAGTTGCCAAAGCTGCTAAATTTGTTGATCCAGTTTGTCCTAACTACTGTCCATGTTGCAAGTGTGGAGATCAAAGTATTAAACATTGGTTATTAGATTGTCCAACATTTAGAGATATCCGTATTAAACATTATGATTCCATAGTCCAGCTATTAAATTTTTTCAGTCAACGTAATTCCAATAGTCCTATCAATAATAATGAAATTGATAATATCAGTAGAGATAGTAATAACATTAATAGTAATAGTAACAATAGTAATAGTAACAATAGTAATAGTAACAATAGTAATAGTAACAATAGTAATAATAACAATAATAGAAATAATAATATTAGTAATGATAGCAATAGTGAAGATAATAATTCTAATTTAGATAGTAATTTAGTTAATGATAGTAATAGTTCTAATAATCCGGTGAATATTAATGTGTATGATTATTCTAGTGTGTGCAGTAAAATATTTAAATTCCTTCTTGGGGGAAGAAGTTTTAACAATATTAATTACAATTCAAGGGAATGGAAAGAACTTTGTAAGCGTCAGATTCAATCTGGTACTAATGAAGGAGCACCATTCTTGACGGTAACCGCGGAACTTCTAACCAAAATCATGCCTTTTGCTATTGGCCAGCAATGGTCAATGTTCAAAAGGTTTGAAGCAACATCCAAGAGCGTCAATGCTGAAGAAACAGTAAGACAGGCCAGGAGGGCCAGCGCAACCAATGGAGATCATAATTTTGTTCCATGACAAAATTTTGATCTTTGGCTCGGTGTCCCATTGGAAGTCAAATACAATTATTATACTTTAGTATGATAGTGGCTTTCTTACTTTAATTAAAATTACTAGAATACATTATACCCAATTTTTATTCATTTGTGTTTATTTAAACATATTTTTTTTATTTTTATTTTATTTTAATTTTTATATTTCATGTATTATAATTTTAATTAAATTAATAATAAAGTTTAAAATATTTGATGCCGTTAAAAAAAAAAAAAAAAAAAAAAAAAAAAAAAAAAAAAAAAATTGATAGGAAATCAAATGAAATCAAGAATGTCTATTTTATACCGGTATTGAAAAGAAACATTCTAAATGTCCTGTTGAAAGTGTCCAAGTCTAATGTTAATAATTCTACAATATAGGAAATCATAACTCATGGTAGATTGATACTATCATTCTTTGATCCTTTTATATATATATTCCATTTTATTTATTAGGTAGGAATAGGAGGATGTATCAATGCAGTATCATTATATTGAGAGTTACTATACAATTTTATTTTTAATTTTTTTTTCTTTTTTTATTTTTGACTTCTTCACTTTTATATATTTATTATTGCTTTTTTATTTTTATTTTTTCATTATTATTATAAAATAAAATAAGTAAAAAACAAACAAAAAAGTATATTCTAATGTTTAAATTTTTCTATTTTTTTTTATAAAATTTTTAAATATAGTAAATTTGTAAATCCTATAAAAAAAAAAAAAAGAATCCTAATAAATAAAACAAATTAATAATTATATAAAGATATGTTAACTTTTTTTTTATATGTAAATTTTATTTTTTTATTTTTATTATTTTTATATCTATCTATATTATTGTTTTAAAATACAGTATTAAATATGCTATTTAAATTATTATATTTGTATTAATATATAAAAATATAATAATTATTTTTATTTTAGTATATATTTTTTTTAATTAATTTTTTTTTTTATGAGTATTTAATGGATTTTATTAATTTCTATTTTGCTTTGTTTTTTATTTCATTAAAATCCATAATTTTTTCTATTGAACCATTATTATTGCTTTTTTTATTATTAAATATTATAAACGAATTAATTTTTATTTTCTATTTAAAAAAAAAAAAATAAAATAAAAATAAAAAACAGTGTATTATTTTATTAAAAATTTTTTCCCTCCTTTTTAATTTAATTTATTTTTCTTTATCTCTTTTATAATCATTATTATCATTTTATTTGTATAATACTAACCCTATTACTAATTATAGTAATAATAGTAGTAATGAAAATTATAATTACTCTATAGGTAAAAAAATTGAAAAAAAAAA